>RJWT010012108.1:0-22718 GCA_004365215.1 Cuniculus paca
CAGAAGAGATCAGGAGTCGCACACCTGAAATGTCTGAAGCAATATCAACTGAAGTGAGGAAACAACTTCATGAAGCTATAAGAGAAATTAGAACAGAAATTCTATCCCAGGAAAAAGAAGAAATGAAAAACGTAATTAAAGAATTACTAACCATCTCTAAAGAAGACACAGATAAAAAAAATAGAGAAGCATAGCAAAATGACGCAAACCATGAATGAACAATATAAGAGAGATTTAGAATGCATGAAACAGATTCAAAGAGAGATGCAAAAGTTAAAAACTCCATTGAAAGCTGGAAAAACCTCTTGAAAGAAACTGAACATAGACTTTCAAACCTTGAAGACAGGTTTGCAGCTTGTAATTGTGAAAGGAAATATCACTTAAAAATAACAAGGACTCAGGAAGTAACAATTCAATGGCTGCAAGACAATTCAAAGAAATATAACTTAAAAATTAAAAATGTGAGTGAAAAAGCAGGGGTCAAGACAAATGACATCAGGACCTTATTTACAGAAATAATTTCTGAGAACTTCCCAAGCATGGAAAAAGAAAGTGACATTCAAATAAGTGAGGCATATAGAACTCCAGCTAGCCATAACCAAAACAAATCTACACCCAGACATATAGTAATCAAGACCCCAGGAATACAACTCAAGAACAGAATATTAAAAGTTGTTAGAGAAAAGAAACAGATCACCTATAAAGGAAAACCCATTAGAATCATGGCAGACTTGTCAACGCAAACCATCAAGTCAAGAAGAAGGCTAGAGTGAAGTATTGCAAGTCCTGAAAGAAAACAACTTGCAACCCACACTAATGTACCCTGCAAAACTTTATTTCAAAATTAATGGAGAAACAAAATACTTCCATGACAAAGAACAACTCAAGGAATTCATGACCATGAAACCAACCCTACAAAGAATACTAAAGGACATTCTAGAGAGAGATGTAAAGGACTATGGTCTCAGGAAAAATGTCAGAAGGGGACCATTAAGTGGGGCCAGTCAATTGAATGGAGAGGAAAAATAGGGAGCCAATGACAGGAAAATAGCATGGCAGAGACAATGCAGTGCAAGATGGCCATAACTATTAATGTAGATTACCTCAGTCCACCACTAGAAAGAAACACAGGCAGAGTGGATCAGGAGACAGGATCCGTCAATATGCTCTATACAAGAAACACATTTAACTAGAAAGAAAATTCATAGCCTGAAAGTCAAGGGAGAAAAAACAATGCCCTATGTGACAGGGAGCCAGAAAAAAAAGTAGGGGTAGCTTGCCCATCAACTGCAGAAGGGCTAAGAAAGACATGGCATTTTATATGGTGGAAACCTACTCAGCTATAAAGGAAGATAACCTCAAGGCTCTTGTATGTGGATAGAGGCAACTTGAGATCATGCTCATGGATGAAATGGTTCAGAGTCACATGGGTGAATTTCATGTTGTCTCCCTTGTATAACAAACTAAAGGAGTTAGCAGGATCCAAAATGCATATTGGAAAAGTCAAAGGGGAGGAATTATCTAAAAAGGGAAGGAAGTGACCACTGTTAAATTATTATCATGAATTAAAACTCATATTGTCTTCATTGCTGTGATTAGTTTTTTTTTTATTCTTATTTGTTAGATTTTATTCTTGATGGCATGGACAGCTGTTTTAAAGATAACAAAATACATAATTGCAGCCATCGAGGATGTCCAATTATCTTGTCTCGAAACCCTGTATTACTTTCATTGTTTTGTTTTGATTGACTTTACTCTATTCTGTGTTGTTTGATTGTAGTATGTCTGAAGGTATAGGTAACTATTCTGAAGGTAACAAGAAGCATTATGGTAGCCACTGGTGTTTTACTAGTATCTTGAAGTTCTGCATTGCTTACATTGTTCTGCTTTGATTATTTTGTTTTTGATTTTTTTACTGGTTTTATTTTGTTTGATTTTATTTATCCCTGATGGTATGGGCAGTTATATTGCAGATAACAAGAGGCAGTATGGTAGCCATTATTGATTGCTTTTTACCCTGTTTAGAAGTCATGTACCGTGTTCATTTTTTGTTGTGATCGACTCGACTCTGTTCTATTTTGTTCAGTTGTATTGTTTTCAAAATAAAGAAAAAAGAAGGTCATTAGGAAGCATTTCAGAAATGTACATTAAGCATGATATTCAGTGTTTCAATCAGAACAGCTGACAATTAAATCACCCACAATTAAAATATGGATTATAACTTACTGCTCTTCAATTTGTCATTAAACAGTGTGACTCACAGGATGGGCTCTCTGTCAGTTAATACTCCTAAAATGAGGATTCAGATGAGACCATCAGAGGTAAGATAAAAGCAGGCTTCCAGACACCTGCTAAAGACATAATGCTCTTCTGTTCTTATAAAGGGGATAAGGTCCAGAATATACGAAATGATTTTCTTGTGAGGTAGATGTATTTGAAAACATTTCTCAAGTTTTTTAAGACCCAGAAAGAAAAATGTTTCAATGAGTTAATGTCTACTTATTAAATATCTTATATTAATAGATATATTCAATAGAAATTTTCCTACAAAAGAAGAGGGCAATAAACAATGAATAAGAAGCAAGTTATCCTTAGGTTTTACTTCCATGACATATGCCTAATTACATAGCTATTGTAAATAATATAAGCATGTCTTTGAAAGTCAATTTACACATTGTGCCTCAATGGTTGAGCAATAGTTTGACTTTTGTTATTAATATTTGTAATTTACTGTACTTTCATTTGAACCCAGGGCTATGCAAGTGTTAGGCAATCACTCTATCACTGAACTATATACATGGTTCTATAGTTTGGATCTTTTTTGTTTTTTACCTTTCCTTTTTTTTTGTTTTGATATTTTTTATTTTAAAGAGAAAAAACAATGGTACAGAATTTCAAAACAAGCTAATAGGGGATTGCAATGTTTAATATATTGTATATTGTTAATTTCAATATATCTTCAGATTATGGGATAGAGGCATGAAAAGTTGATAATACAAGCACAAACAGTGCTTTTCAATAAACTAGTGAAAATTAGTCATGTAATTATCTTACCTAGTACATATATGTGATCTTAAATCTCTCCAAAAGTTTCATGTGTTAAATGCTTGGGCCCTGTGCCTAGCTTGGTGTTTGCACGGAGATGCAGGGGAATCCTTAAGAGATGGGGGCTAAGGGTAGTTCTTCAATGTTAGGGGTGTGTCCTCGAAGAGGATAATGTGACCCTGCTCTCGTCCTCTCCTTTTCATTGACACTCAAAGTGACACAGTTTTCCTCTGTCACACACTCCCATGGCACTGTGTTGCCATGCCACAGGCCCCAAAGCAACAGTGCCAAGTGATTATAGACTGGAAACTCCAAAACTGTGAACCCAAACCAATCTTTCTTTTTTGTAAATTGATAATTTTGTTATAATGATATTAAGCTATTACCAATATTCAGTGATAATAAACTCACTGGCTTATCTAATCAAAATGCAAGTGTCAAATGTTAGTAATTTCTTGATATATCTGTCTCTGCGTTTGTAATAAATACTTTTTTAATGTTGTACTAAAAATTTCTTCATATAACTAAGATGTTCTGATTTTTTTCCTTCTATTGAAAGAGTTTATATCACTTACGATATACATACTGGTTTCACTTGAAGTGAATGAGTGTTGTTATTTTGCAGACAGCAAACTAGAAGGAGGAAATTGAAACTAGCAACACACACTGAGACATAAAAGAAGTAAGTGTGAAAATGAAACAAAGTAAAAAATCTACATTTAGCATGTGTATAGCATTGACTTATTAATGTTATTTATTTGTTCACTTATTCTTCAGTTTTGTTTGAATTTGTAAGAATCTTGGGTAAAATAGTGATGCAAATATAAAACCACAGATTTGTATAGGTTTTCCTCTATTTGTTTTGTACAGTAAAATGTTCTTTGTTCATTTAGTTTGAATAGTTAGGTGAGTAAAGCAGATATTTGAGAAAAGTCAGTGATAGTGTCGTTTTGAATTTTCTCAGAAAAGAGCAACAAAATGATTGCTTGACAAAAACAATGCTTAACATAATAGTGCAGATGTCAGTAACTTCCAACACTGGAGGATTTGGGCTGGAGGTAAGGAGTAGAAGTGGCTGTCAGTGTTATACTTCCACGTTTCATGTGTGCAGGGCTCAGACCCTTCCCAGTGATCCACAGCGATGGACCCATCCTAATAAGCCCACTGACTGGCACCACAAAAGGAAGTTTGAGAAGGTCAAGCGTGAGTTAGAACTTGTTAAGATTTATTACAACCCAGAGTCATCTGCATGCAAACAAATTGCCTCCTACCTAGTACTTTCACTGATGTTCTTTGCCACACAGCAAGAAACCAACCAGCTCTAATAGCCAATTGATATTAATAATTAATGTAAACATTTCTCTATGCTCAGCCTTTATCCCATTGATTGACATAAGAGCGTGCAGTTTATTAAAAGGTACTATAGGCAATTAGGAAATGTCACTCCGGTGCACATTCAGTTGCCCACACACCTATTTAATAAAGTCCATTTAATACCTTTGGTACCTGAAGTCTGTGTAAATTATGCAAACCCTACACCTTATTCTTAAAGGGTAGAGGGACATAATGGATCTAGAGTTGTTCAGTATCCTTTACTGCAAATAACTAAACCACTTAAAGTGAACTCTAAAATGGAAGTAGGAAAGTGAAGCTTAAATCCATTTCTGGAGCGCAATCATTAAGATTTAAAGACCCAGGAAAAAGAGTGGTGTATTTATCTTTTATTCCTAGGGACTTGAGTTTTAAATTTACCTCAAGCAAAATGATTCTGCTAACCTCAGGCTTTCACCAGATCTGATGAGACCTGCTTTCTATGAGGTAGAAGGAATTCTCAAGGAAGTGAATGAGTCAGAGGAAAGATAAAAATGTAGAAATGCAAAAAAAGCTCTAATTTAAAAAAGAATGTGCTTAAGTTAGAAATAATAACTCACATTACTGATAAGGTAAATCCACAGTTGTGTTCATTAAAACATTGTATACATTAATCTGCATAGATTTTTGAGAATAATAATTTTATATTAAAATATATAGGAGCATTTAGAAAATAATCTCTGTCTTAATTGTCATAGTAAATTTTTCATCATAATGGTTTATTTAGGATTAATTTATATCATAGAGGATCTCATAACTGCTTATTTAATACTATGCAAAAAAAGTGAATGTTGGAAAGAAATATACAATTTGAAACTGTATGTTACCTGACAGAAATAGCATTAGTATGTATTTCATGATTCTGTGCAATTAAAATTGAAGTTTCACTTAAATGTATTTGATTCATTTAGCAGTCTTTCACAATTATGATTATTACTTTTGACCATAAAGTAAAAAGTGCAAAATCACTTGCAGTATGAAACACTGTAATTATTAACTGGCTAAACTGTTTTTGGATGTCAGATTACAACTGTTACAGACTGTATACAAAATACGCTTTACTTATTTGATTCAGTCTCTCTCCAATTTATACTTAACACAGAATTTTCCAGTTGTCCTTCAGGAGTCAAGCATCTTGGTCCAGCTCGTTTTGATGAAGGTGAGTTATTCTACATCATCTGGAGGGAAACTTGTGCTATTCTTAGTTGCTATAACCTGCTGAATTACTAAAAGCAGGCTCTGTCCTTACATATTACAGACGGATAGCTTCAGATAAGAAAAAACTATCTTGGTGAATGGTGGCCAGAATTTTGATGTTTCTGTCTAGTAGGTGATAGGGTTATCATTCACATCTCTAGGTGATTTGAGAAGATGGCTGTCTGGAGCGATAGATAAAGACTCATTGGACTGTTGCAGAGGAAAAGAAATTCAAGAAAGGCATGTGAATTCATTACTAAGAAGCAAGTATCATCGTTTTCAGGCTATGGGAAAAAAGGAAAGAAAATGTGAACAATCAGCTGCATATACTTTTGATAGCATAGTCTGTGTTATTGTATTACATAAAGAACTTGGTTGATGAGGTCTATAGCAAGCTTATTAGTTATTTTTTTTAATCAAGCAACGTAATGACACTTTTGGAGTGAATTAAGCTTAATTCAAATGACAAGATTGGATGTAGATTATATAATATACACAATATGCTTTATAATAAAATGGAGGTTATAACTGTACTGACCACTTTTATGTTGAAATGATTCATTCCTCTTTCACTTATTTAGAAGAATTATTTTAAATGAACTAATTATCCAATAACTCCTATGAATATGTAAAATATAGCTATCAGAAGCAAGTTATACATATTTTAAGAAATGTTTTTCTAAAATATACAAAAAAGTTAAATAGAATGGGAACCTCAAACTATGTTGAAAATAGTAACAACAAGAAAATGTCTATGAATATACTGGAGTGAAAAGCTTGTGAAGTTTGTATTTAGATTTGCCTGAGGATTCTTACTAGGAGTTTATTTTAGAAAGTTGATTTTTCTTTAACTTAATATATCCATCTTTAAAAGTGAAGGATAATACCTACCATATAGGATTGCAAAGTAACTAAATAATATAAAAATCATTATTTCAGTACCTGAAATAGCAGATATTCAGTCTGGTAGCTATTTCTTTTTATTTCTCAAGAGTATTCAGGATAATTTCTCCTCATATCCTTACTAACTGTAAAAGAGAGATTTTTCTAAAGTTGCTTTGGAAACAAAGTGGGCTTAATTTCAGTGTATTATTACTTCAAAGAATTAGGAATATAACTGTCAAGTCTTTGTTGTTTAAGAAATATAATTTTTTTTCTTCAAAGTTAATTTTAAATAACTAATAAGATATTATGTTATTAGGACCCACAGATGTTAATAACTGAATAGTAGCATCAGTTGCCACATGAATATTAGAGCATTTTGTATTGCTATGAAAAAGAGATTTGTCTGTAGTACTTATATTTGTCCTAATGTAACTGAAGTGAAAATTTTTTGAACAACTGAAGAGCTAGACTTACACACATTCAAAATTAGATGGAACTTTTCTTTTTTCATTTCAAGGTACTTTGTTTGTCTTCCTTCTTACCTGTGGGTTCTTTTAAGGCTGGTGAAATTTCTTATAATATAAATAATTGAACTCTTTATGTTCACTTATATGGACTTGGGCCAAAGAAAATGTAATTTTTTTATCAAAAGTAACCCATCAGTAATAATAGTGCATATCAGTGAATTAATATTAAGAGAGTAACACTCAAGAGATCAATGTATTAAAATAATAAAACTATACTTCCAAATTGTACTAATAAGGACTATATTTCCAGTCATATTCTAGAAGTTGTTAATTCCTCAAAATAAAATTACAACCTACTTCATCTACTTTGTAGGTCACTTATTGAACAATTGTCAGTTATTTCTAATGACTTTTATGGAATGTGTCTTAAAGTTAGTCCTGTAGTACTGTAAGCTCTTAAATATTTGGAATATTTTTTAATTAAGAAAACAAGGGAAACAAACAGAGTAGATATGTTTGTTATGCATATTTTTCTTACCTCTATAGTTTACATAGTAACCATCGCCCTGTGAATTTTAAACAATTCATACTAAATCCCTATTTTGGAATTCATTCTTGTAACTGAAATTAAGTAATAGTGGTTACGATGTGCATCTTTTTATAAAACCAATGCATATTCTTTAAGGAAAATATGCAAAATCCATATCATTAACTACTATATCAAGTAAAGTATTTGTACTTTTGATATATCATGTATGTTATAATGTATATATTCATGTGTTATCATCCTAGATACAGTATTTTTGAAGCTAATATATGATACAAACCCAAAAAATTATTTTATCATCATTTTCAAAAGTGTATAATATTGAGATGACCAAACATCTTATCTTGCCTGGGTCAGTCCTGTTTTACACTTGTTCTATAGACTTTCTTTCAAATTATTCTCATTTAAAAATCTCCAATTCAGCAAAAGATTATATGGAACCTTGAATAATGTTTGTTGAAAGGAGGACTATAGTATTTTTATTTTAATTTATCTATTTATATTTTCCAGTATTATCTATTATACAACAATACTCTGATGGTATTTTTAACTACTAATATTATATGCCTTATTTGGAAATAGTCTGATAAAATTTCTAAAGTGAAATTACTGAGTAAAATATAACATTTTCACACTTTTTTTATGCACTGCTAGATGCCGTTGAAATTTATTTTGTAATTATAGAGTCAAGAGCATTCACAATCTAGTTTTTACTGCATGTCCTCTATGCTACAGTGAAATAATCTTGTCAGCAAGCACAAAGCTTAACAGAAATATTAAATCACAACAAAATTTGAAAGGTATGGAAACTTTTGTGTTTATATAAAAAAGATAAATACATCTAAGCTCAGAAGCTAAAAGAGTAAATAGAGATGCTCTCGAGTTGTTTATTTAATTGAATTTTAGAGTTTATGTATATGAAGTGTATACACACATATTTATATATGCACACTGACATACATTAGCTTTAAGTATAGGACTACAAAGAGAAATAAATAACTTTAGAACAGAGATTATATTATACTTAATAACAGATGACTATGAAAAATATAGTAAAATTTAATTGTGCACTTTGCCACAAGTCCAAGAATAGTAAGAAAAGTGGATGGATAATTCTTCTTTTATAATTTATATTTTATTTTTATTAATTTTTAAGTTTTATGTTCTATATTAATACATATTTGTCATACAGATTTGTTACATTCATCATAGGGAATTTGTACCTGTACATTATATATCTTGGTTTCATGTGTTAATTTTTTTCTTTCTTTTTTTTTTTTTTTGTCTTTTTCAGAAAAGGTCTCATTATGCAGTTCAGGCTGTCCTTGAGCTCACTTTGTAGCTCAGGTTTGTCTTGAACTTGCAAAGATCTTCCTGCCTCAGCCTCCTGAGTGCTGGGATTACAAACATGTGCTACCACACCTGGCTTACATAATACATCTTGATTCTTCTTTTGTCTCCCATTTTCCTTCCCTCCCTTCAACTCTTCTTCCCCTCCCCATTTACAAAAGCTTTGTTTCCATTTTTTTCTTCCATTGTCTTTTTTTCCATTTCCCTTCTTTCCCTCCCCCACCTCTTTTGTTCCCTTCCAATTTGAACTATGTTAAATCAATGAGTTATTATAAAACATTCAAAATGTTCTTGAAACTTTTTTCTTTGTGAATGTCTTGTTTTGCTTTATTAAAATGACAATCTTGTTAAGAATAAAATGCAGCAACTTTTTTACACTAAATGCTATCAATATCTGGGGCCAATATAAATGAACTCATACGTGACTACAACTTTACAGATACATCAGGTAGATGAGTTAACTTTTTCCTTTGGATTTGTTTGATTTTATTTTCTGTTATGAATTTAAAGATTTTATTTTGAAATATATCCACTGTTTGTCTGTAATCCTACATACTTGGGAAGCTGAGTCAGAATGATCATAAGTTTGAGTCCAACCTGGGAAACTGAGCTAGAAACTGTATGGGAATATTAAATAAATAAACAAATAAATAAGACAGGGATGTAACTTAGTGGTAGAACACTTGGCTGCCATGTACAAGACTTTGAACTCAGTGCTCAGAACCATAAAAAAGAAAGAAAAGAGAAAGAGAGATGTCAATATGTTGAAAGGGAGAGAGACAGCAAGACACAGAGAGATTCAGAGGGAGAAAACACTAGTGAATTTTTTTCCTTTACATTAATTTACCCACATAGAATTTATTTAAATTTGTGTGTCCATTTACTCATGTTTAAAATAACAATATAAATATATCTGCAACAGCTCTTTGCTAAAAGTTTCTGGCAGTTTACATCCTGATACATTTTATTACAAATATGCTAATGCATTTGTCATTTGGAGTCAAAATAGTATAATGCTTTTAGTTTCTAATGCTTAAATTATTTTGATCTCTGATTAAACAGTTTTTCAGTATAATGGCTTTACAAAATGTATTCTTTCTTTTAAATAAACAGAATTTCATGAAATAACTCATATAGGAAGTCAGTCTACAATTACTTTGCTATTAGTTATAGTAGTAAACAATAATCTTGTATGCAACAATTTTCAGTTTATTGACTGTTTTAATAAAGCAGCTTAGAACTAGTTTTTTTTTTTCTGAAAAGTTTTCATAGAGGAAGATAATCTGTCCTTTCAGAAGTCTGCAAGGACCACAGAGTTAATCACAGATTGATAGCAATAATGTTGACTCAAATGTTTCCCTTTGTATAATGATATATGACTTCTATATGATTGACAAAAGAGAAACCCTGTTCAAATAAGTTGGTTTACTAAGTATCCTTTCACATACACCATTTGACCAAACTTATTCTTTTAGAAAATAGAGCATTTATTCTGGGAGTATAATTTAAGTCAGAGGAAAATATCATAAATTTAAATGAAAGTTGTTAAGAATAAAAATCTACCAAGGTCACAGTTGTTCCTGTTGCCCATCAACTCTCAGTAATGGTTGATACATTGTGTCAACTTGAGAAGTTTAGAAGTTTAACTAAGTGACTCAGCAGGGGACAGGGTCCTCACTTTGTAAACATTCTGAACCTGTGCAGGAGGAGGGCATGGAGATGGTGTGGGTGGATAACTGCTTACAATATAAGGGAGGAAAAGAGACTTGCTTCCCATTTTTGCTCTTGTTTTTGCTTTCTTCTGCCTCCTTGAAGTGTTGCCCCTGTGCCATGCTGCCCTGCTTTGGAGCCAGCTGATTATAGAATGAAACCTCCACAAACTTTGAGCTAAGTAAACCTTTCCTTCCTTAATTTTGGATGCTGTATATTTTGTTCCAGCAATGAGAGAAAATTAACCAAGACATTATGTTTTTACAAATTACATGGTTACAATTCTGTACTTGTGATAGGTTACACAACTGAAAAATATTTGCTTGCTAAGAAACTTAATTTTCTCTTTCAACACAAGTACATGATTAATTAGAAGCTTTGGGTGGGGGTACTAAAAAAATTATTCCCAGTTGTTCAGTGTTACATTTGACCAGATATTGATTGCTACTTTTAGTGACACAATCTACAAAGGGTAATAATGTATTAGATAGCATAAAGTTTCAACTAAAGTATAATAATCAAAGATTTAATGCTTGTAAATCTTGAAAGAGACTAAACTGATAAAATATATTCCATTTTAAGTAAATACTTCCTTTCTATGATATTGTGGCCAATTATCCTGTTTGTGTTTCAGTAAGACATCTGATCAATGAGAGCCTTAGATTGTTTGACAAAGATAAAAGACAAGATATTTCAAACTTGAGAAAAGTTAATATCTGTTCCACAAAAATACCACAGCCCTGTGGTTTACTAAAGTGTTCAGCAAAGGTCATTACCGTATGTCCCATCACATGCATGCATACATACACACCAGTGAGAATTTTGCTTCCTCTTTGAAAGCTTAGAAGTTTGTGAAATGACACAGAGCTAAATTGATTGCTCTCCAAATAATAGGCTAGAAGAAAGAACTATCATATCTGAGCATTATGAACCTTACCTCATTCTGAAAAGGAACTGAAGTAAAGTGCGGGAAATGGTCTGCTGGCTTCTAATTCATGGAATGACAATGATAAATGAAGGAGAGTTAGCTCCAGCTGTAGCTGTGATTTAGCTCCTGGATACGTTTGCCACTAGAAACACTGGGAGAAAAATTCGTATTAACAATGAAAAAAGTGACCTCACTACAGTGGTACCTAAACGGTGACCATCAAGGAGTTAGTTCATTTTTCTGTGAAGGAAAACTACTTATTTAACAGGTGCAGAAATATCAAAAAGCATATAGATGTTTTGCATCCTCATTATATATCTCAAAAGCATCATAATCAATCATTCTAGTTTTTAGAAATTGAACCTTCCGTGGAGAATGGGGAAAACAAGATTTGGCCAAATTGTATTACTTCATCACTGCACAAAATCAATGAAAAGAGGAAAATGCAAATCATAAGGTTAAATTGAAGAAGACAATGAACGAGTGAAATTTACCTATTAACTTAGTATTTATTTTCAGTTCCAATATTAGCTTCAATTTTCTATAAAAAATGATTCATTAAATCACCAATCATTCTAATAAACTGAAAACCTTTTCTCACTTCTTTTCTCCTTGTTTATTTACTAATTTTTGAAATTAAACTTAGTATTCATTGCCAAGATTCAGTCTGTCTACTGCCTCCCAACTAGATCTATCATACTTGTGTACTGGGTATGCATACACAAAATTATAGGAATTACAGACCAGGAAAGCATTGCTTAATGTTTCCAAATTCAGATTCTGCTTTTTAAGATGGAAATTAAAATAATAAATTGTAAATGCCTGAGGAACTAGCTGGCCACCAAAAGTCCCTGCTCAGGTGCAGGCAGACATCAAGTGTAAGAGTTCCACATCCTGATCACTCTGACTATAAGCTCAAGTAAAGAACATCTAGAGCAACAGCAGAAGTGTTTCTGAAGCTAATGTCTGGCCTCCGTGGAGATGCAGATGCAAACCAACTTGTGTCAATTGGTAGATGATCCACTGCTTTCCACTGACGTGCATGAAAAACCCACAGTGTGTCTCCTGGTGTCTGCAGGTCAAAGTTCACTCAACTAGCACTGGATTTATGCAGATTCTTCATCTGTACTTCATTATGGAAAGGAATTCTCTTGGATTTTTTTTTCAATTAAATATACTTAAAATATACACATATGTCTTGGTTACTTATGTCTTGTTGCTGGGACAAAACACTTGACACCCAAAGTGAAGCAAGGAAAGGTTTATTTAGCTTACAGTTTCTGGAGATTTCAGTCTATAATCAGCTGGTTCCAAGGCAGGGTGGCATGGCACTGGGGCAACATTTCAAGGCAGCAACCAGAGCAAAAGAAGGGGAAAGCAAGCCTCCTCTCCTCCCTTAGGTTTTACACAGTCCCCTCCTGCTTCAGGGTTGGTGTAACACTCACAAAATATCCTTGCTCTCCTTTGTACAGGATGAGGATATTTACAAAGTAAGAACATTGGCTCCCTGCTGAGTCTCTCAGTTAAACTTCTAAACTGCTCAAGTTGACACAATGTATCAACCATAACAACATATAATTTGTGAGTTACATTTAAGAAAATGTAGTTTTCACATTTTCTAAAATTTTTAGAAAGTTTAGGTAGTTTTTACATTTTAGAAAAGTAATGTTGCAATAAAAATACATGTATAACTTTAAAAATGCAACAAGTACAATATTTTGTCAACAATAATGGGTCTTTTGTGTATTTGCTTTGGCTCCATTACTCTCTTCCTCAAATTTAATCTTCAAACAGCCAATCTCCTTGTTACTTTTTTAAAAAACACTTGTTCTTCAGTCATTTATGGTACAGATTCTTGATATCCAGCTATAATATGATATTAGTTGATTTAAACTTTATGTGTATGGTATCAAAATAGAGAAAATCTTCTAGTCCTTTCTTTTACTACTGAATATTCTGCTGGTGAGATTCATGCACATTATCACACAAACATTCATGTATTTTTTTCATGAAATATTTTTATCTTATTTTTAACTGTAAACAATTTATTCATTTGACCAGATATAAAGTGTGCTTTTAACATTTCTTTTAAATTATACCAAAAAGAGCCTTTTGTTTACATGTTCTAACTCATGCTTGTATTTCTCTAATATATTTGCATCAGGGTAAAATTAACAGTTACATGCGTCAACAAATTTATGAGATTTTATTGGTGTCACTCTACTAATTTCAACAATATAAAAAGTTGTTTTGTCTCTTTTCTTGTTGTACATGCTCCATGAAAACTAGTGACTAATTTTTACTAAAGTGTTCTTTCTAAAAACCCACTGAAGAACACTTTGTCAGATCTAAATACCAGATATCATTTTACTGCTTAAGATAACCAAATACCTTTACAATATATGTGCTTACTATAAGTCTATTAATAGCATATATTTATACTGTGACTGAATAACATGTAGTTAAAGTTTGTATCTACTATAAACTTACATACTTAATTGATGTACCTTAATAACTCATATGCTTACGCTATGTACCTTAACTAATATGAATGTTGTATGTAAGTTAAAATGAAATTTATGTTTGCATGGAGTGTACACAGAGGCCTTGCTCCATCAAATAAGTGTCCAGCGCTTTCCTCGTCACACTCTATATTCCAGTAAAGCATGAAGTGTAATAAACTTGTCTCTGGAACTGAACTGAATAGTTAACACCTACTAGTTTAAAAAGTTAATAACATTTTACTTCTTAATATTAAAACAGAAACTCTAAATTTGATGGATTAGAGAATAGGTAAAGCTTATATTTTAAAGCGAAAAAACAGAAAAATAAAAAATCAAACAATCAAAAACAACAACAAAAGCAAAAGGACAACAACAGAAAAACAATAGCGATATTCAGAGTAAATATGGTTCAAAAATTACAATAGATATAGTAAAAGGGAAAGAAACTGCTCCAAGGTAGAAGTCTTGAAGACATAAGACTATGCAAAGACTTCATGAGCAAAATCCTGGTTGTATGGAAAATATAATAAAGAATCAACAACTGGAATCTCATCTTATTAAAAAATTTGCCCAGCAAAGTAAATCACCAAAAGTGTGAAAAGTAAACCCATGGAGTGGGAAAAAACCCAGTTGTTCCTAAGACAAAACACTAATATATCCAACTATATAAATAATTGAAAACATCAGACACCCCAAATTTAAAGAGCCACTCAAAATATGGGCAACGGAGATGAATACACACTTCTTGGATGAAGAAATACAAACAGCAAATAAATGTATGAAAAAAATATTTAACTCCACTGATCAAGTGAGATAAGAAAATTAAAACATCACTGAGATTCTTTCTCACTCCAGAAAAAATTGCTACCATCAAGTAATCAACCAATAACAATTGCTGGCAGGGCTGTGGGAAAAAAGGAACCCTTGTCCCCTTTTTCTAGGAGTATAGATTGGTGCAACTATTTTGGAAATCAGTGTGGAGATTCCTCAAAATACCAGAGCCAGGGTTCCCATTTGACT
Source organism: Cuniculus paca (assembly GCA_004365215.1). Taxonomy (NCBI): domain Eukaryota; kingdom Metazoa; phylum Chordata; class Mammalia; order Rodentia; family Cuniculidae; genus Cuniculus; species Cuniculus paca. The sequence continues at coordinate 15,025 of RJWT010012108.1, forward strand.
GAACTATTTCCTTTCTTGGTTTCTTCCCAAAGTAATTAAAAGTATCATATATATATATATATATATATATATATATATATATATATATATAAATATTTGTAGCAGCACAGTTTGTAACAGTTAAAATGTTGGAAACAATACAAATGTCCACCAACTGATGAATGGATAAAAATTTATGTTTTTTTATACAATAGAGCACTACTCAGTCATAAAGAAGGATAAACTTGAGACATTTATAACTAAATGGATGAACCTTGCGGCCATACTCTTAAGTGAAATGAGTAAGACAAATATTGTCTCTCTAGTGAGACAAAATGAAAGTGTAGATAAGAACCAAAATGCATAAAAGCTATTGTGAAATAGGAAGAAATTATTTAAAAGGAAGGGGAAACTAGGGAGGATGAAGGGACAAAGGAAGAAAGGAAACAGAAAAAATGAAGTGAAGAGGGATAAAATGGAAATGAGAAAGAAGTTTGAAGGGAAGGAAAGGGAATGGGAAAAAAAGAGGAAGCAAAATATATCATGTACAGGTACAAATTCCTATGATGAATGTACTCATTATGCACATGTAAATTGTACCAGTAAACTTAATAAGAACTAAGGGTGCATATGAATATGCACTATATGGATTACAATGAATGTGGACCTCATTCTTTACCCATCTCTAATAACAGCAAATCAGTGTTTACTGAATAAGCATAACATGTAGCATAAATGTAAAGGCATTTTACTAGCTTAAGAATTGGAATCCTTTTTTAAATACATGTATCATGCTTTATTGACTTTTAACTTCATATACATATTGTTGGTTTTTACTTTTCTTTATATCCAGCAAGGTTTTATCTAAATGGTCCTCAGACTTGAGCGACTGTTATGAATAGAGGATTGACTAAATTTACAATATGAATATGAATTTGTCTTCATGAGTTCACAATATACAAATACTAAAGTATGTATCAGGAATTCTTCTAGTCTGAGAAAGTTGTGTAGCACCAAGATGCAAATTTGGGGTCTATGAGTCCTGAACTTCTCTGTGTTTAAATTTCATGAAATACTACATAGCAATATTAAAATCATTTACTTCTTAAGTTCATAGGGAGAACTGAATAGTTTGTTAAATGAATTATTTCATGAAAAACTTTGCATGTTTTGTGATATTTTGTGGATGCTGCTGCTGGCTGTCATCTTTATGGTTGGGGGATGAAAATTTTAAAAAATCTGTACTGAAGAAAACAGTTGTGGAATGATCCATTCTGTCTGAAGAGGCATGTAGCGATCACTCTAGATCTATGCATATGAAGACTGTCTTATGAAAACTTTGATTTCTCGTATCTTCTCTTTCCATGCCCACCATAATTTTACTTGCTGTGGTTTCACAATGGCTTTTCAATTATTGCATTGAAGTATTGAATAGTTTTAATCTAATTTTAATGTATCAAATTCTATCTTCTTTTCCTATGATCTTTTAAAGTTTCTGTATATTAACAATATAAGTAGCCTTAACATTTACTTGCATTTTTATCCATTGTTTTTATTTTTTCATGCATTTTTCTCTTTGAAAAAACAAAAACATAATACACACATAAAAAGAAAGCAGTAGTTATAGTGTACATCTATTATTGTATAAATTGCTGATATAAATACCTTTTTTGGAATTTTATATTGCCAATTTATTTAATAAATTGTGTACACATACTCTCCCATTGAGAAGAGTTAGAATGAAGTAAAGGATATTTGTGTAATTTCCTCTGTGAAAAAGTAGGGAGCCTGTCAGGATTACTTATGTCCTTAAACAAAAGAGAGATACTTAAGGAAACATAGTACATTTAGACATCTTGGAGCATAAATAGATATTCTGTCAAAGTTACTATCAAAAGAAGTCTGAACTGCAAAAATATATTATTTTTTCCAAGCAAGTAAATAATGAAAAATTCAGAGATTTTCAGTGTCTTGGGCAGTAAATAATATACATCTCTCAATTATCTCTGAATTTTCTGTTTCTCCTTAAACTTATTTCAAACATGTTCAAAATTGTCACTAAATATTTCTTCCCTAAATCATTTTACCTAGTACATTATTCTAACCATACTAATTTGTGCATTTTCAGTAACATAGGAAAGCTATCCACATATTGCTAATTCTATAAATAAAACTAACACTAACAAGTTCTGTATTTAGTGGAATTTCTATTCTTTTGTGCATTCATCATGGAATTGTGAGGAGAGTGTAATGAAGTATGATAATTTGGGGTAGCTTTTAATAGGAGAACATATTTTCTCATTGTTATAAATAAATTTTAGACAAAATGTTGTTTACATATTCAGTGAGAATCCTAATTCTAAGCCTCTGGCTTTTAAATGTTTTCTCTGACTTTTGTAGCTTTGTGACAGTTGTAGCAGATATTTCACTAATCATGCAGTGTAATTGGCTTTCTGCCACAATTACTAAACCCAGCAACTATTGTTAGCTCTAGGGAATTTCCAGGATGAAGGCTTTTTTCAAACCCTCTATAATTAACAGAAATGTGTACGGGGGGAGAAAGCAGAATAACGAACTTTCGTTTTAAACATCAATAGTTAGATTTTGAAGTTGCTCTGAATTTTAATATTTCTGCAGTTGTATTAGGATTCTGTTGTAAATGCATCCCTTGTCTTACAGAGCTTTTCACTCAGCAAGATCATATGAATTACACATCTAAAGATCTGCAAAATGACATCCAAAAATATTAGATCCCGCAGAAAGTTGAATGGAACTATGGTGAAGGATAAAAATGGTTGAATTAAATGTTATCAGGTTAATACAGAATCTGTTTAAAATCATGTGTGGAACAAACATTAGGTGCTGAAAGTGACTTTCTAATCTAGGGAAAACTGAGTAAAATCTCATTGGAACGCTCGGCAAGTTTTCAGAGGAAGTAGATTGCATCTAATCTCTTCAACTTCATATGCTATTTCTTCAATTCCTTGAAAAATACAAGATATCTGACAATTCTGCTTGTTTTTGGAGGTAGCTTGACTATAATTAGACTCAATAATTGAACATTGCTCAAGATTTAATTGATGCAATCTGCTAACAAAAAGTGTTTCATTATTTAAAAGTCTTCGATTTTTCTGAAATTCCAAAGTACTTTTATGTTTATAGACTTCTATCTTAATAAAATGTGTTTTTTTAAGAAAAAAATTCTTACAGAAAATTTAAATTTCTCAGTAAAATATACAGTAGTATTTTATTTTATCAAGTAAAAGAATTCTTTAATAGTAAGTGTGATGATACCCAGGCATGATGGTACACGTCTGTCATCCCAGTACTTGGGAGACTGAGTCAGGAGGATCAGGAGGATCACTATGAGTTCAAGGTCAGTGTTTGCGAAGTAGTGCATTTAAGGCCTGCATACCCTACATGGCATGACCATGTCTAAAAACGAAAAACAAAAACAAAAAAAAAAAGAAGGAGGAGGAGGAGGTGGAGGAAAAAGCGGGATCAATGAGTAAACTTTATTTTTACTTTTTCCCAAAATATGTCTATATAGGAGGAATTCCCAAATTCATTCAATCAATTGAGCAACAGATATACATATATTATTAGGTCAATATTCACACACAGAGACAAGTTAAACTACTCTTTATCAATTAAGAGTTCTTCATCTAGTTACTTTTTCTATATATTACCCCAAATTGATTGCCTCTTCCTAATCTCCCATGTTAGTAATACACTAGTTAGATTTAACATATTTTAGCAAAGAATGCTGTTAACTTAGACTTTTACAAAAAACTGAATATAAAAATGCATATTTACTTGAAAAAAACATTGTTAAATATTTTGCCCATTTGTGTTCCTTGTATACAGTACCATTCTAAAGAAGAAGCAATTTCTTGATAAGCCAAATCACCAGGACGACACTAACATTTGTCTTTCATATCATCATGGTTGTCTGTCTACTACTGGAGAAGCAGTGAATAAATATGAGAAGCCATTCTTCTCTCTGATTTATTTCACTATACACTGATTACTTAATCAATTGCCAGGGTCTGTTCTAGCCCTTGGTCTAAGAAAATCAAAACAAAAGAATTTTTAAAAAGCTGTTATCACTTTTGACCATTGGAAAGGAGCACAGGGATAATAAGAAATATCAACGAAATACCAAATATCATGGTATGCTGAAACAGGTTAATTGAAGTGAAAGTTAAATTACAGAGGAATAAAACATTTCAGTGGGCAGAGCACATCAAATAACATGGAGCCTAGCAGACATCGTTGTGTGTACTTGACAAGGTGATCACCAGGGAGCAAAACCCTCGCCAGTCACTGCACCGAAGCCCCCAGGGAGTGCGCTGTGGTCGCCTCTCAGACTGCTCCACGTCCGGTTCTACTCCTCCATCACTCCTTTCTTCAGAGGGAGACTATTTGTAGGAGAAAGCTGAAAATCTCTTTAAAGTCTCACACTCTTTTTGCGACTTTGTTAAAAAGGGAAAGGCCAACATGCTCTTGGAGCCGAACGCTAAACTATTATGAACGATGTTTGTCATGCAGAACTAGAACTGCATAACAGACATCTGGCATATAATATGAAACAATTATGAAAAATTTTAATTGAAGAAAATAAGTCGCATTTTTAGATCAGGCTTTAATTGCCCATACTGGATCACTTAAAATTATTCTTCTTCAGTGTCTTCTTTCATGTGCTGATTTGTTGAACTGGTTATTTTAGAAAGATAGGCTTAGGTAGGGAATTTTACATAGCATACATTTTGATATAGTTTAAGAGAAAAATAAATAAAAATTATTGAGATGCAGGTATTCAACAAAAGTCTACCAATATTGGTTGTTTAAGGTCATATACTCTCCAGTTACAATTCTTGAGTTGAGTTTCTGGCTCTGTCCTGTAGGTAAATAATATACTTACCTCAAATTTAAAATTATACTAAATCCATTCAGAACAGGATTTGTGAAGTTTCAGTCTTTGTAAAAGTATCCAAAGTGAAATTGTTAAAAATGCTATCACTAGTATTTACCACGACAATTTGATTCATTATATCAAGGTGATTTTGATGCAGCTGATGATCATATCAAAAAGTTGCAGAGTATCTTTTAATGTTATATTTCTGTGCTCGCTTTGACAGCACATATACTAAAATTTATGTTGTGTTTCTTTTAGGGAAAGCAGATCCATTTTGAATGATTTAAGTATCCTAAATTAGCTGCTAAAGGAATAACTCCTAGGAAAAGTGAATCTATACTTACGCTTTCTATTTAAAGTAATAAAGATAAAAATATTCTCCTGGAGCATTTTTATTCTATGAAGTTCATATTCAAGAAATTCAAAATGCATATATTAAAGGTATAATTTAGCCCTCTGTAGATTAAATTACCAATCAACATTCAATGTGGAATACATATTATTAAAGATAGTTAATATGTGGAATACATATTACTAAATATAGTCAACATAATAAGTGAGGCAGATATTATTTTTGAGGATTCTACAGTTGCATTATTTTTACTCTTTCAGAAATATATTTACTTTTGGGATTTTGAAAGGATGCATTTATTCAGTAGTATAGATCATAGTAGTGAATTGCTGTTTGGATGCATGAACCTGAAATGTAGAATATGAAACTCTTCACTAGATACAGAAAGAAATTCATTCTGTTTCTCTCTATATATATATCTCTCTCCCCCTACTCTTTCTCTCTCTCTGCCTCCCTCTCTCTCTTTCTCTCTGTCTTACATTAGGATTTACCAAGGCTTTAAACCTACACAGGTATTGATGTCCTCTTATAATCTCAAATAAATCATCATGCTCTCACACAATCATCATCTTGGGGAATTGGTATAAATATAGAATTTTAATCATTTTTATTTTTCCTTCCCCTGTACATCCTCCCTTCTGCTACACCCTATATTTCCTTTCCATCTTCACAAAATCTAACTCAGTATTTCCTATCATTCTCCTTATTTTGTCATTTAAATTATTTATATTTTGTGTTAATCACATAAAAGAAAAAATATAATTTTAACCTTCTGTTCCTGATTTATTTCACTTAGCATTATGATCTCAAGATACATCCATTTATTTTTTATAAATGACTCAAATTTCCTTTTCTTTCTCCACTGAATAATACTTCATAACGTATCTTTACCTTATTTTCTTTATCTATTCATTTGTCAATGTGCATATAAGCCTCTTCCATAATTAAGCTACTATGAAATGCAAAATAGTACAACACTATGAAAATGAGTATGGAGATTACTCAAAATCTAAAATTAGAAATTCCATTTGGCCCATCTATACCACATCTGGTATCTAAAGAGTTAAAGGCACCATATTGCAATGATACTTACAACAAAAAGAGTGCAATGAAAATGCTTTAAGATAAGCACAAGAAATAGCAAAGCAAGGTTTGTTTCATGAGAAGCCAAAAGCATAAATAAAGAGCAAAATAAAAGATAAATAATAAAAAGATGGAAGTGTATTCATTTCCTCAAAGGAGAAGATCAGAGACAGAAGAGAGTGAAGAAAGGGAAAGATAAAAGGAATTAAGATGTGTTGTGTGTATGTACTAACTCCACACAAGGAATGAAAACATGCACTATACACACCTACTAATAAAAAAAGGAAAAAAGAGAATAGCAAAGCAAACATTATTTTAGTATTTGTGGGAATATTTCACCAACAAACTTGTAGTATAAAACTAGTGAGACTTTGAAGTATGATACGTAAATATGCTTTTGAATTTTTTTAAACTCATATAAATGAGAACAGAACAGTTTTATTTACTCTTCACAAAAAGTGGATTTTTAAAGAGAGCTTGGATTTTTTCTCTTCACTGTTTCACTTTAATATCTACAATGATATTTATGTAATTTATTTATTTTTATTTATGTAATTTATAAAAATTGTGATATTTACAGTGTTAAAAATCATAATCAAAATATTTTCTAATCTATTGAAAAGTGTTTTAAATTAAGATGTTGACTTAATATAAATAGCAAAAGACATTGTTTCCATTATTTTGAGAAAATAATTGCATAGTATTAGGTAGAATGAGAATATATATGGCATAAAAAAATAAACCTTTCCTATAACAGGAAGACTGATTTGGAACTTGATCACCATAACTGAGGAAGCACAACTAATAATCTACTTTCATTTTGATCTATTTATCTTTCAAATCTCTTTTTCAGGAATGGGAGCCATCATGTATAATTGAAAAAAAAAGTCTAAAATACAATGTTGTATGCCCAGGTCTTGAAAAACAATGAAGCTTATTTAAACATGATACTATTATTTAATAAGAAAATCAACATAATATTAGAGGTCCAGTGGAGTATATGTGTAGGGTGCTGTAACAAATAAGTTACATGTTAAAGCCAGTTTTTTTTTTTTTCTTCCTGCAGCACCAGGGATTGAACTCATGACCTTAGACCACTGAGCTAGATCCCCAGCCCTTGTCTTTTTGAGACAGGGTCTCATTATGCTGTTCAGGCTGGCCTTGAGCTCACTTTGTAGCCCAGGCTGGTCTCGAACTCACAATGATCCTCCTGTCTCAGCCTCCCGAGTGCTGGGATTACAGGCGTGAGCCACCACGCCTGACTTAAAGCCAGTTTTAAAATTCTAAAAAAAACATTTTTTTTAATTTTAAAAAGTCAAACAGACTAAAGATTCAAACAGAGATTTCTCAAAAGAAGGCTTA
>RJWT010012109.1:0-22726 GCA_004365215.1 Cuniculus paca
TAAGGGTCTACTATGTCTCATCCTATATTATCTCTCAGAAGCTCACAGCCCAGTACGAGAGGCAGAACACACAAATATCCATAATCCAGTGAAAAGGAAAAAAATAATGGAAATGTATTAAGTACCTTTATTCTCTACAGATTTCCCCTATTTTTCAGCCTTTATTGGATTATCTACTTTTTGATAATTTTTGCAACTCTGAAAAAAATCGTATTCCCTCCTTCACAAAAAATTACTAGATTTGTTAAAGAATCAATATCTTAACAATGCTTTTCCCCAAACTTGATCATGATTGCTAATAAATTATTTCTGTTTATACAGGGCTAAGATTACTTTAAATCTGCCAAACATTATTATCTTTATAAAACTATCCTGAGAGAAAATATTTGCAAAAGACATATCTGATATGGACTGTTATCCGATATGTACAAGTAATTCTTAAAAGTCAACTATAGGAAAATGAGTGATTCAATTAAAAAATGCGCACAAGACCTGTATGGACACCTTGCCAAAGAAAATTGTCACTGTATGTCACCAAGGAATCACAAATTAAGACAACAATGAGATGCTATTACTTATCTATTAAAAGAACTCAAATCCAAAACACCACCAAACACTGCCAAGGTTATGGAGTAAAAACAACCTTCCTTCATTTCTGGTAGAAATGTCCCATTGAAAGACGGTTTCTTCTGGCAGTTTCTTATAAAACTAGATATGCTTTTCTCACAAGACCTGGCAAACTGGTTTTTTGGTATTTATCAAAATGAGTCAAAAACTTTGGCCCACAAAAAACCTGCACAGAAGTATTTACAGCAGTTTCATTCATACTTGCTAAAATTTGAAAACAACCAAGATCTCTTTCTGTAGGTGAATGGATAAACTGTGGTACATCAATACAATGAAATATTATTCAACAAAGAAAAAAGTTAGCAGTCAAACTGTGAAAAGGCAAGGAAACACCTTAAATGCACATTACTAAGTAAAAGAAGCCAGTCTCCAAAGACCATAAAATATATGATTCCAATTACATGATATTATGGGAAAAGGCAGAACGACTGAGACAGTAAAAGAATCAGTGGTTGCCTGCAGGGAGGAGGGAGGGAGGGATGAACAGGCAGAACACACAGGATTTTCAGGGCCGTGAAGCTACTCAGTATCACAGTGATGATTGTATAACATGACACATTTGTCAAAAATCTCTAGAATGTAAATCACGAGGGAACCCTACGGTGATAACTGTATGTCAGTGTGGGCCCACTGATCATAACAAATGTACAGGCAGATGATAGCAGGAGGGGCTGTGTATGTGTTAATGTCAGAGGAAAGAGTACAGGGAAAATCTCTGTTCATTTCACTTGATTTTGCTGTGAGCCTAAAACTACCCCCAAAGAAGTGTATTTTTCAAAACATTTATTCAAAATCGATTTTTGTTTTACTTTTCTATCCTCCTAATGATGAATTAAATGTAATTTCCCCCCAAAGATTTAGAATCATCTGTAGTGTCCAAACTAGCCAGTTCATTTCATTTAACACAACGAGTGAACAGCTATTCAGCAAAAGCAAACTGAGTCCTCAGAGGCGGTAATGTTAGGGCATGTACCTGAGAGATGTGTGGAGCAAGAGTACCCCGCGTGTCACATCATTTCCTCACCCACAAAGCACACAGTCCCACATCCCTTAAAACACAATAAGGCTCAATACTGTTTTGCAGACTCAGAGCTCTCTTAAAATAATCCATATCCCTACCCTGCTCTTCTTGTTGACCACATGTTCTCAAAAATCGCCTTCAGAGTGCAACTGGCGCTGAGATTTTCCAATAAAATGTTTGTTGCTGAAAATATAAATCATCCTGTTTTTCTGTTGTAAACACTGGCTTTATTGGCAAATGGAAATGTGAGTTGTGATTATTGTGGCGAAGCCATTGGCATGGCTGTGATTTTTTGCTGTTTCCCCAGTCAGAAGGCCCCTGCGCTGGCTTTCCCATTAGACAAGAATCCTGGCAACTCCCAAATTGCCTCCTGATGGACTTCTTGGCCCCAGGACATGGACCCATGATGCAGATGGGCTGCTCTGAGCTCTCTGAAAGCTCCTCGCTTTCTTACCACTGCCCACTTGCCACTGAGAGGAGAGCAATGGTGTTTTCTTCTTATTAATCCAAACTTGATACCAGGCTGTGTTTCACAGTATTATGCAGCCATTACAAAGGGTGTTTCAGTCATCTGTTGCTACATAGCAAATCACACCAAAAAATTGAGGATTCAAATCAATTGAGGACTCAATCATTTATTACTTCTCATAAGTCTGTGTATTGACTTGGCAGTTCATAACCAGAGTCCCCTCAATGGTTTCAGTCAGCAGGAAAATGAACTCAGAGTGGAGCTCAACTGTGACATTGGCATAGCTGGGCCTCTTTCAGTCTGTGGTCTTACAGTCTCTGGCCAAAAAGACGACTTTGGTTTGTTTTTCTTGCACAGCATCTGGGTTCCAAAAACACATGCTCCAGCATGCAAGTGCTTGCCAAACCTCTGCTTGTCCCCCATTCATCGATGCCTGTGGGCCCAAAGCAAGTCACATAGCCAGGCCCAGAGTCAGGGTGCATGGAGGAAGGACTTCACAAGGGCTCAACACTGTGAGGATCATCCACACAACAGTCAACCCCAAAGTGAGGGGAAATCAACATTGGATCACAGTGTCTTAGCTCAGCACCAAAAGCATCCAATAGAAAAACATGACAAGGGGACATATTCATGGCCTAGTATTCTCTATTGCTCTTAAGATACCAAAGTCCTATCAAAGGCAAGATATGACTTAGAATTCTTTTGAATGGAGTGGAGAGCTTATGTGTCCATTAGAATGATTCTTTTCACAAACATAAATCTTTAGTCTTGCTAGTCAAGTGTTTTTTGATAGTTTTTTCCACTTATATCCACAAAGCATGAACTATGGCAACCAGAATTTAGTGCATATTCTGCATTCTAACACTTTCTAGCTTAACTAGCTTGGGTGAGTCCCTTTTAGCTATTTTTATGTGTTTTCCCTCAGTTGTAAAAATGAGAACCAAATCCTTCCTTTAAAATTCATTGTGAGGGCCTGGGCTTGGTGGTAGAGCATTTGGCTAACACACACAAGGCCCTGAATTTGGTTCCCAGAACAACAAAAAAAGTTAAAATTATTCTGAGGATTACATGAGTTATTGTATATGGGAATGATGGGTACAATATTTGGTACTGAATAGGCATTTGTAAAATTTTTGTTCTGCCTTCTCAATAGGCTTTTCTTTTTTAAAACAAATTACATAACTTCAAATTTGCACCACAACAGAAGAAAAGTTCTTATTGAAAGCCTCAGTCATTGGCAAATATAGGCTTTTGCCTAAAAAGCTGTAAGTTAAATTCTTACAAATCTTAAAAATGAAATTAACCACTGTCTTCCAAAACCAGGGCCAGTAAACCAACCACACATTTCACATTGAGCACACACTGCCATTCTCTTAGAATTAATCACTGGGATTTACACCCACACATATAACTAGGAACTGGACTGTCATACTCACTTTCCTTGTCACTGAGACAAAATACCCCACACCTGTAATTTAAAGGAAGAAAGGTGATTTTTTGAGTTTGCATTTGGGCCATGATTAGCTGACTCTGAAACAGAATAGCACAAAGGCATGGTGAAGGAAGCAGAGTGCAGCCCATAGGGTCCAGGAAGCAGAGAAAGAAGGGAGGAGCTACAGACAAGAATACATCCTTCCGGGTCACACCCCTGGGGTGCACCTCCAACCAGGCTTTTGAGGGATATTTTAGATAAAAACCATGACATGGACTAAGGCTAAGAGATAATTTTTAGGAATTAAGTCATCGATCCTCAAGTACGCTTGCCATCAAGACCACCTTCTGGGCTTAATTTAGTCTCCACTGAAATTAACAAGGTACTCATGTCTGGTCCTCAGTTTTCCTACAACGTTAAGTTGCAATCAGATCATTATGATATGGAGATATTACAGTACTCCCTCCAACAAGTGGAAAAACTGCTTCCAAGACAAAAAGCCACTCTTGATCTTCTGTTCAGTGGACAACATAACACATTACCAAGTCCCTTCTGTGAACAGCCTTAAGTCCTTTTTGTTAATTCAGGGACAGGGAAGGAGCAGCATAGAATCGGTGGATATTGGTGATTTGCACTCAACATCTGCTTCTCTCCTTATGTAGTAAAGTAGTTTTGCAAAGTGCCAGCTTCCAACCATTAGTCAGCTATGAAATCAACTTAGTGGGTCAAGACCAACATTTTCTAATGGAATGGCATAGCACAGAGCAGCATAAAAATGCCACATCTTTTTTAGCCATTCTGTGGTTGATGGGCATTTGGGTTGTTTCCAAGATATAGCTATTAAATTGTCCTGCTATAAACATGGGTGCATGTATATCACTGTGGTATGATGTTTTCAATTATCCTGGGAAAATACCTAGAAGGGGGATAGCTGGATTGAATGAGACCTCCAATCTTAGTTTTTTGAGTAATCACCACACTGATTTCCACAGTGGTTGTACCAGTCTACACTCCTACCAACAGTGGAGAAGGGTTCCTTTTCCCCCACAGCCCAATCAGTGTTTGTTATTAGTTGATTTCTTGATGATAGCCATTCTTTCTGGAGTGAGATGGAATCTTGGTGTTGTTTTAATTTGCATTTCAATATACTAAAAAAATTAAAATTAAACATAAACTTACCCAAAAAGTTTTCAGAGAAAGTAACTTTATGAAATGAAAAACTCATGGAACCAAAGCAAGAATTAGGAAACCTGGAGCCTATTCTCAGTTCTATCAGTTCTCTCTCTCCTCCCCTGCCCTTTCCTTTCCTCTTGTCTCCTTTTGTCTTTTCTCTTCTCTTTGCCTCATCCTTCCTTTCCTCTCTTTCCTCAATTTATTTCCTGGAAATAACCATGCCTACCCACCAGAATTATTATTTAAATGAAAATAAAAGTAATGTACATGAAAATATTTTGATAAGTAAGAATTGGAGTATGTCTCCAAGCTATTATTATGAGTCATCTACCAACTTCACAATTATACCACTCATTATGCATTGAGAACATATTCAAGTCTGTATGTATGCAGTTGACAGTCCTGATACCTAAAGGGAAGATGCAACCCACCTGAATATCCAAACTCCATTCTAGCAGCCAGTTCGGTGAGGCATTCCACACAGTGGCTGAGTATCCACCACGGGCCTGCATGCACATGCAATGAGCAAGCCTGCAGGAGGCAGCATGGCTGAGTGTGAGTAATGTGGACTTAGAAATACTACTGGCTTAGGTTCCCGCTTAGGTGGCCGTGATCTTCACTTTTCTGAGTCTCAATGTTTCTTTTCCCATGAAAGGAGATACTACTACAAAGGGTTGTTGTAAATAAGTGCTGGTAGAGTTATGCACAAAATGACATGGAAACCCCTCAGTGGGTTGCCTAACCCAACCTTACAATGGCAGGGAAACATTTTGTTTGGGTAACATCCAAATAGTCCCTAAAATAAAAGTAGGAATTAGTCAAGTAAGGAGAAGAAATATAAACAGTCTGAAAGGTCAGCAGTGGCAAAGCCCTGGAGGGGAGAAAGCCCTGGAGAAATTACAAAGGTCTTTTTTTATATAGTATGGCATCTCTGGAGAATAAAAGAGGGAGAAAGCCCTGTGACTGTGCCTGCAAGGGCATAGAGCAGAGTCATGGGACCCTACTTGTATTTTTTATGTGATCTGATCACCCTCACTATAAATAGAGAAGAGAAGGGACAATCTCTCATTCTGGGAATGCCCGAGGGGAGGCCGGGTAAGAGACAATGTGATGTAAACCAAATGATGCTGACATGAAAGGACAGGTTTGGATAGATGAAGGAGAAGGCAGGCAGTGAAATCTGTAAGGTTTTGTAATTCATCGGACTCAAGAGTGAGAGAGATGGAGAAGTCACCGTTTCCTCCCCTGTCTTCGCTTGAACATCAGAGAAGATGCCAGGTCATTCTTTGAGGAGTAAGCTCAGGAGAGAAGCAATTCATGGAGCTTAGGCAGAGAGAGGGAGAAGATGGTAGAGGCTGAAAGAATAAGTTCCATATTGCATGTGTTAGATGAGAGAAGCCTATCAGATGTCACAGCATTGACTGAGCATTTGTGCTATCCAAGATCTAAGTGACAGATCTTGCACACATCAATCAGTGATTTCCCACAAGGACCCTACGAGGAGAACACACATATATTCCTAATATAGTCTCTGAAATACATGGGGCACAAAGTGGTTCATCAGTTGGCCCAAGTCTCTCCACAAGGCTTTTCCTCAACCCAAATCTTTTCTTTTCTCGTTTCCTCCATATGTCTTATGCACACAATCCTACACCTTTAGGGAACTATGAAGAAAAGTTCAAAATACGATCCAGAGAGATAAACGGTTGGCATCATCATTTCACAGGTGATAATTAAACCACCAGGTGGAACTGGTTCACGATATTCACAGCAATAATGATGTTATGTAGTATGCATTGAACACACCCCATGTGCCAGGATGTTTTCTAAATGCTTTATGCTATTTAATTTCTACAATATGTTTATAAGGTTGTGTATTAGTTCCCTAGGGCTATAAAAGAGTTCTACAAACCGAGTGCTTTAGACAACAGAAATATATTGTCTCGTAGTTCTGAAGTTGAGGTCATTGGTCCTTTCAGAGGATATGAGGGAAAGCCTGTCCCCAGCTTCATTTCTATCTCCCAGTGGTTTGTTGACAATCCAGAATCTCTTGACTTGTAGATTCATCACCCTGAGGTCTTCTTTCATCTTCGCATGATGGCGTTATGCCTATAACATATATCTCTGTGTCCAAATTTCCCTTTTTTATAAAGACACCTGTCATATTGGATTAGGAATCACCCTATTAATTTCATCTTAACTTTATTGTCTGAAAGCAATTTCCAAATGAGGTTATGTTCACAGATACTTGGAGTTAGGCCTTCAACATCTTTTGACAGGACACACTGCAGCTCATAACAGGCAAGGGACATGGTGCAATCCATAACCCATTTTACAGGTGAAGAAGCCAAGGCATGAGAAGAAAAGTAACTTCCCTGAGGTCACAGAGCTTATGCACTGAAAAGTGTGTAAAATAGGAGAAGAGGGATCTAGGGACAAATTCCCATGGAAGGCTCACGTACAGGAGAAAGGCACAGAACCCCGCTCCAAGATCATTGTGGACTAGACCAGACAGAGGTGACTGGCCCAGGAGCAATTCAACTACAGACTTATCACTGGCCTTTAAGGTGACACAGTGCAAAAGTGCTTCCATTCATCAGGGTATCCTGCACTGGAGAGCGGCTGACTAAACCAATCAGGTTCTCCAGCTGGAGGAGAGACACAGAGAAAAAAGCAGGAGCACACAATATCCCTGGGAGCAGAAAGAGCAACACAGAGACAAACCAGAAAGTGTTAGAAAATATAAGCAAGGGGCAGCCTAGACTATCCTAGAAGCCAAAGGTAGACAGGGGAGCGGAGAAATGAGATGGATATTAGCTGAAGCAGTAGGAGCAGAGACAGGGACAGGGTGAGTCCCTCATTACAGGATCAAAGAACACCTGGAACTAGGGGAAAAATAAGAGACTCTGTGCCCACTCTGTGCCCTGCCCTGAGCCCTCTAGTGCTGGGACTATTGTGTGCAGTCTAATTTCTATGACATCTGACTGCTCTTTACTGAGTGTTTGAATGTGAGATCAAGACTCCCACTCTCTTTTACCCACTTGCCTTATTTAAATCTCCCATTTCACTTTTTATTTCTTATAAACTTAACTCAAACACCTAGAGAGGTGGGAGAAGAACAAGTTGCATATCGTACCACAGAAGTCAATGGCAGAGAATGCTTCAAGAAGAAAATGATTGATAGTGTCAACTGTTGCAGAAAGTTCAAGATGAGCACTTTAAAGTAACAGTAAAGGGCTGGGGATTTAGCTCAGCAGCGTAAGCACCTTCTTAGCAAGCATGAGATCATGAGTTTGATTCCCAGTACCAAAAAAAAAAAAAAAGGTAACTGTAAAGATCTGCCAACCAAAAAGTGAGCACTGGATGAAAAGAGACAGAGCAGGTTCTAGGAATGGGGACAGGTACAAGAGGTGAGGCCAGAAAGTCATAGAAATGACACTTTCAAGAGGATCAGCTGTGCAGAGGAAGGGGGACTCATGTTCTGAGGAGATGCTGTGAAGGACTGGGAGTGATTTTTTCAGATATTTTGACATATTTAAATGCTGCTGGAAACCAGAAACTAATGAAGGTAAGAATGGAAAGTTTTTAAAGGAAAGAAAATATTTGAAAGGACAAAGTTGCTGAGATCGCAAGTGCCGGGGTAGAGGAAATAACCTGAGGTAGGAAGAGGGAAAGAGGAAAGCTGCTGTGAATACATATAAGGCTCTATTAGGAGGCCACAGCAAAGGGGTTTTCTGTAACGACTTCTATTGGTTAACTGAAACCCGAGAGGTGATTATCCACTGAGAGGGTAGAGGGAAGAGGCGGGATAACAGCTTTGAAAGAGAGAAGAGTATTTGTAATAGTCATTTCAGAAAATGTCAACGAGATCTCACAGAGAAAACACTGCAAGATGACCAGTTAGCACTGAGGGCTGTGCCAAGATCAAGGGCTGCAAATTTGGGATGCCACTTAGCCGCGATTGTATGTGATTTTTCTCCAGTCTCATTCAGAGGGGCAGGACAAGCAGCAGAAACATTGGTAGTTGAGAATAATTCAAAGTTGAGGACAAAAGTCCAAGGGAACCAGAAGTTGTAGGAGTGAGAGAGAGAGAATGAATGAAGAAATAAGCCAGAACACCTATGCTGGCTCCAGATGGAACGAAGATGGGCAGGGCGAGGGGGAGAAAATGTGAGCACCAAGGACACTCAGAAGCTCCAAGAATAGCTATTGGGGAGCAAGAGGTAAAGGTCTGTAGCAGTAAGAGGCTGACAAGATTTGAAGATTGCATGCGTGTATGGGAGCATCACACTGAATGTCATTAATATGTACAGTTAGTACCTGCTAATACATATTTGAGAGTTGGAGAAGTTCTAGGTGAATGGAAGGTACAGATATGTGTGTGTGCGCACATGTGTGTGTGTGTCTGTCCTCTCTTTCTTGGGGGAATTTTCCCTCTGTCATTATAAGTGGTCCTGGGTGAACAGTTCATGTTCATGTCTCCCCCCACCCCACCTCACTGGTCATCACCTGGCTGCAGCAATTGGCTCAAGGGTGGGTACAAGGAGTCGGGGGTAGGAATTGGGGCTTTTCTCTGCTCATGGGTTGTAAACACCAGCTTTCCTGTCAGTATGGATAAACTCTTCTGCAAAAGGAAAAGGCAAAGCCAAAATGCAAAGATAAGCAAAATCAAGTGGAAATGAGAGATGAATAGGAGTGAAAGGAACCCAGAAGACAATTTTGACTCTCCGGGTCTAGCATGTTGAGGGTAATCTACACCTGATTCTTTCAAATGAGGCCTCACAATTCTCTTTTCAGCTCAAGGCAGTCTACATTGCATTACTTTGGTTGCAATCTAGGATGCGAGTGGCCGAGGCAAAGGGAGGAAAAATGTATGAGAACTGAGAAGGTCCAGGAATGAAGCACGAGGTTACCTGGGTTAGCTTTACAGGCATTACAGTCATCCAAAACGAAGACATTCACGTGGTGCAGAAAACCAGTCTAACTTTTGCAAAAATCTGAATAAGGAGAATGGACAGGACGCTACTAGGCAAAACAATGAGAACCGTGGAAAAGTATGCATTTCTCAGCAGGAGCATCAACACAATGATGGTTTTTCTACAAAGGCGAAAGAATGAATAACAATATGGGCCTCCTGTCAGGGAATGAGAAGCATCCAGATCCCACTTGCTAATAAGAAGCTAAGCGGAGTGCATGATAACATAGATAAGATCCCTACTCTAAACTGGCGGATGACTTCCAGGTTGGCGGTTGAAAATTAGACTCCACCTCTCTAAGTCCTGAGTATTCTTACGATATCCCTATGAACAGCTCTTTGATCCAGCACCCTTGACCTTGAACCACTAGCTCTTCCTCTGTAAAACAGACTATAAAGTAAAACTGGAAATTTAGACAAATTATAGGCTTACGTTTCCCCCCACAGAGCTACTTTATACATATATTTAGGTGTCTCAATGTCCTAAATACCCCAGGAGCAATTTCATTTGTGTATTTGGTAGAGGAGTTACTTTAAATATTTTAAGACCTTATCTAAAAATCACATCAACCTAACGCCAACTCTGGTCACTAAGGGGAAGCCAGCCACCAGCTGCTATTTCATTGAGGAGGGAAATGGCTTCGCGAATGGACTCGCAACTTCTCCAAATGACAGATGCATAGTTAACGTGCATGTGAACTCTAGGCAAGTATAGAATTTATTTTTCTCATCCCACATGTCCTTTCCGCTAAAAATCTCAAGCGCTGTATTAAACTGTTTTAAATATTCCTGTTGTATTAAATATTATTGTTATATGCTTGAGTCACACAGGAGAAACATGATATAAACATAGGTTTGGATGAATGCAATGTAATAAAGAGAAAGTACAGTACTAACCAGTAAATGATTCTTCCAGGAATCCTGACATATAATGATAAATCGAAAACATATCACATGTATGTTTTAAATGGTACTGTTTAAAATATCTTTGGTAGTGTAGGAAATAAATTTCCAGAGAAGATGAATTAAGTTTATTAAAGATTGTATTTGGAAAATGAAAATTGAAAAAAACACACAAAAACACCCACCCCCAACACACACCCCAGTGACCATATTTCTGATCCAGGGACCTAGTGAGGTCATTTTCTCCACTTACGCAGAGCTGTGGGTCCAGTGCAGCAACTGCGGCATCCAGATACTGTGGGGTTAGGATTAGGGTTAAGGTTAGGGCTAGGGTTAGGGTTAGGGTTAGGGTTAGGATTTGGCCTGAGACTGTACGCATCCCCCTAAAAAGCTTCAGGCTGTTCCTCTGACCTCTGGTGGGTCTGGACCTCTGGTGGATCCAGCTGGTAGCCCCAGTCAGGGGTGGAGGGTGCATTTACCCACTAGCAGAATGCACCTTACACCTGCCTTACACAACAAGAGCAAGCTGTCCAGGGGGCCTGACCCCCAAGCACAGCTGCAGTTCCTCTCCCTCCGAGAGTCTGTCATCCAACATGTGTCACTCATTTACTTTTATTTAGATTTTTCGTTCTTCTTTTCACCACCTGCATTTATTAGATAGCAACATCTTTCAAAGAAGTTCTTCACTTTCCCTCCCTTTTGATCATTTACATTGGTGGCAAACCGAATTGGACAGGAATCAAATCAAGTTTCCCCATAAGGCCAACATTAATCATAACCATTAAATTTGATTTGATTCTTGTCCAATTCAGCTTGCAACCAAAATTGTGGAAAGAATTAAGACTGAAGCGAGGCACCACTGTATCTTGAACAGCACTGTGGATTCTCGGGATTTTAATTATTGAAAGAATCACAGCCCAAGGCATTGTATTGATCAAGCTTAAAAATTAAAGTTAAAGAATATCATCTAGTATTGAGTCCAAGTTTGCTCAATTGTTGTGAGAATGTTGATGTGCTTTTTTATCTAACCTAGTCTCAAGCTTTGTAATTGATTGTTGCCTCTTACTCTTTTAGCTCAGGAGCAATCCATGACTTTTTTGTAACAGGTACTTTCTGGCAGCTCATAAAGAGTTGTATATTTTTTCATTTTCTCTTAATGTTGTGGTGTCCTAGATCTGCTTTTCACTTTAATAACACATTAGTGCTTCTTTCAGAAACTATAAAAAGTACATTTCATGTGGTAAAAATAAGATAAATTATTCAAAAGAGATAACACATTTTCTCTACAATGTTTGCTTGGTTTGCTTTGGTCTTGCAATCTTGGGAATTGAATCCAGGGCCTTCACAGTGAGCTAATTCTCAGTCCATTACTTATACTTTTTTATTTTGAGACAGGGGTCTCCCTAAGTCATTGCCCAGGCTGGGCTCAAACTTGCAGCCCTGCTGTCTAAACTTACCAGAGTGCTAGAATTAGAGGCCCAAGTCACCATTCCCATCGCTCACTGAGGTTAAGAATATGGTTTTCTGAAAAATATTTGTGCAATAGAAATTTTAAAGATGGTAGAGAGTTAAAATAAAATCTCAATCCTAGAAAATCATCTTTGCTACAAATGTACTTGATGCATTGGTGAATAAAACCCTATGGAATTTCCTCAGCTTACAGGTTTGGGTTAATATGAAGGCTTCATTCTTCAAGTTCTGAGGTCCAGCAGGTGGGATGGAACACGCCTGTAATCCCGGTTGAGGCAAGAGAATAACAAGTTTGGTGCCAGGCTGGGCAACACAGGGAGACCCTTTATGAAATAAAAGATAGATAAATTTAAATTTTTAAAAAAAGGGCTGGGAATGTAGCTCAGAGGAGCAGCAACTGCCTTTCATGTGTGAGGCCCTGGGTTCAATTTCCAGCACAGGGAAGAAAAAGTACTGATGTTATCCCTGTTCAAACATTCAAAATTACCACCAGCTACAGTCTGGTAGCGACATTTAGAACAAAGCTTTTTACTGAATCTCAGACCTCTCTGCAGTTTATTCAAATAAACTAGTTGTGTTGTTTTTTAAAGAATAAAAATGTAGAATACACTCATCACTGTTGTTTTGGGCCATTAGTTGTTAGCCATGGGGATGTTTTCCTTCTTCACGCCGACATTTCCATCAGCAACAAGATTCAGAAGACAGTGAGACAGTGGAGCAGGACAGGTGCAGCCCTCGAGGAAGAGCCAATGTGCTGCACATCCAGCTCCATCACTAACCCACAGCCACCTTGAGGAGCCCCAGAGGGGCTGTACAATAAAAACACCAAAGCTTCTCCATGGCCCTGATCTGATGATGACACAGTGTATACACACATTGAAATGTCACATTGTATGCCATAAA
This sequence comes from Cuniculus paca, assembly GCA_004365215.1. Classification (NCBI taxonomy): domain Eukaryota; kingdom Metazoa; phylum Chordata; class Mammalia; order Rodentia; family Cuniculidae; genus Cuniculus; species Cuniculus paca. Next base: position 12,974 of record RJWT010012109.1, read on the forward strand.
TAGGTACACCTTTTATGAACCAAACAAGTATATATCAAAAATTACTTTTACAAACATCTCCACATGGTCATTATAAGAATTAAAGTGGCCAATAAAACATCAGTTCAACACTTGCTAGCACTTGGAGACCAACAATGTTAATTCATCATCCCATTCCCCAATCTAGTGGAACTGTCAATCTCCAGGTGCTAGCAAATTAAATAATAGGTGTTTTTCATTTTAAACAGTTATCTAGGTTGGCACCTTGAAGATCCTTCTCTGCCCATGATGCATTCTCGCTATGTCATCAAAGTATGTATTATTCACACGCTGATCAAATTTCAGATATGAGGCACTTGTGAAATTAAGACTTGAGTCTATCCAATGGTTCCACTGTCCTTTAGAAATAATGGGGTTCAATGAAGAAGCTTCTGGTGGCCTTGTAGATGTCTGTCCTGCCCAGCAGTCAGGTCAGGTACCTTTGAGGCAGGTACAGGTCACAAAATGATGCTGATGTGAATGGATCAGTCTCTCAAGACATTTGATGATCTCATAGTCAGGAAGAGCCAGAGTGGTCACGTTCAAGCCCAGCATCTGGGAGACGACTCCCCTGAAGTCCACCAGCTGCAACAGCAAACAGAAACACATTAACAGAGAAAGCAAATGTACTAGCTACTGCTGGATCAGATGCAATAACAACAAATTCATGTGGTAGGCAGATTGACCTACCCACTCTGGCCTTTTTCTCTTATTTATAAGTAGACTGGCCTGTTAAACCACTTCTGACATCTCCTCAAGTGTCAACCTTCAGCAATATCATAACTACCTGTAAAATTCTGATGATCCAATTGATGGTGCATTGGATACTAAGAACCTCAGTTAAGCAACCATTAATAAGGCTCTGATCTAAGACTTATTTTCTGATCACCATGGATATACTAACCCAATATGCACCCATCTGAAATTTGGAAAAAATGAAATGATGACTGTGTACACATTCTGCATACTAGAAAGTACTATACAAATATTGGCATGGTTGCATCCATGAACAATAATCATTTGTGCATTGGAATTTTACCAGGTTAGTGAACTTCTTAAACAAAAGGAAAAACAAATGGCAAAAAAGAATGAGCAGAGAAAAACAAGAGAAATTCTAAATTATTATCAAATCACAGCACAGACTACTATGTGACATACTATTTGTCCATCCAGAGAACGAAGCTGGGTGTAGTGGCACATCCTTGTGATCCTAGTATGTGGGAGCTGAAGGCAGAAGGATTGCAAGTTCAAGCCCAGCCTGGGCAACTAAGTGACTTAGCGAGACCCTTTCTCAAAATAAAATTGATTACAAAGGGCTGGGAATGTAGCTCAGTGCAAAGTCTCTGGGGTCAATTCCAAACACTACCAAAAGTGGGCAGGGAGCGGGACAGCCAGGGGAAATGGTTGAATGTGCTCCAGACCCCTTCAAGTTCTTCTAGTCTGGTTTCTGTGGTTCTAAGGCTAATTCAGAAGCAGGTGAATCAGGGTTATCTGGACAACACTTAGGGAATGTACCTTCCACCTAGAAAAGGTATCATCCAACCTGAGATGGAGTTACTTTAAAGAACACCAGACAATCATGCCCATCCTAGGCTCATTCGCTTCCCAGACACCCTCCCAACCAGTGTTCAATTTGGGAAACATAACGCTCTCTCTACCCACTTTGGGTGGGATGTTCGCGCACTCCCCAACCTTCACATTACAATGTGATGGTATCAGGAGGTGAGGCTTGGGAGTTATAAGGTTTACATGGGGCAGTGTTGGTGTAAGCCCCATTACAGGGTTAGATGCCCTCCAAAAGAGATGCTGGAGAGCTGTCTTGTGCCTTACATCATGTGAGGACTCAGCAAGAAGCTATCATCTCTCGACCAGACGCACAATCTTCCAGCATCTTGATCTTGGACTTTCCAGCCTCCAGAACTCTGAGAAATACTTATTTTGTTTATAAGCCTTTTGATTTATGGTATTTTATTATAGCACCTAAACAGACCAAGACACCATAGTCTCCCAGATGAAAAAGTTTCCCTCAAACTTTCCCATCCTTTTTCATGAGGTCAAGGATCTTAATTCTTGAGATGCTTCCTTTTTGAGAACATTTGCTCATATAGTTTGGCTTTCCCCAACTCTGCCTGACACATGAGCAAAGTAGGGGCAGCCAAAGAGGTAAAAAAAAAATCCCAGGACCAGAGTCCACTCGCTTCCCTTTGAGCTGCAGAAAGAGAGTGACACATGAAAGCCAAAGGCACTGGGGTCAGGCTGCCCGGGACATATTTCTTTATGCCTGACCTGATGTGCTCACCAGATAAAATGCTCCTCCTTGCAACTGGCCAATTAATACTTTTTTATGGCTCACATCTGTGCTTGGTTGACCATGAGTCTGGGTGACACTGTTTGAGATGGGAGACTGTTTCCTGCAACTGATCTCCGCAAGAGATAAAGCACCCCTCCACCCCCCACCCCGGGCTCAAGCCCTGCTTAACTTAAAAAGATCTGGGATGATGCAAACTCCAGAGACAAACACCAAACATCATAAAAAAAGAAAAAAGAAAAAAAAAAAAAACCTCAACACCAACAGGCCCTGGTGAGTCACTGTCTCACTGTCTTTCCACTGCTCTGATTTTAAAAAAAATCTCTTTTTCTTACAATTCATGCCATGCAGCCATGAATTGCTTTTCTTAGCAGGGTAAATCATCATGGTCAGTGCCAAAATGATGTCACAAAGTGGGTAGACAGATTGAAGTGGTATAGAAAGCTTTTCAGATTGTTTTTGAATAAAACGTGTGAATGATGCTCTTTTTGGCAGCACAAATACTAAAACTGAAAGGACCCACAGAAGATTAATGTGCCCCCCGTGTGAGGGTGATACATGGAGTAATGAAGACGTTCGTGTTTTTTAATTATCAAGCTTTTGAACTGTCCATTCATTTCAGAAACAATATTTCAGCACCAGATTTGTACCTACCTGTTTTTCTCTCTTTTCTGCTTCTTCCAGAGACTTTTTTAGCGTCTTCATTTCGCTGGTCACCACCTCTATCATACTTCTCGCCCTTTCCTTCTCCTCTTTAGCCTCATGCTCAGCGGTACCCAATTCTGACTTGGCAGACATTAGCTTTTTCTCAGCTTTCTCCTTCATCTTCTCCAGCTTGTCTCTGGATCTGTTTAGGTCTTCAATGGCTTTGGTCTGTTCCAAAGTTTTAATCTAAGAAGTCAAGGGAAGACAGATGATTTCTTCATATTTATTTAAGAAAACTGTATAAACACAACGAATCAGAAGTCAGCGGAATTCACTCAACATCTTTATGACTACAGGATGGAATTTATCCCAACAACTCCACAGACTTTGCCAAACATGATGAGCTGAATGGGCACCATTTAAAAGTTATAGTTTATAAACAACATATTGGAGCACCCTTATCTGGAAAATCAATGAGATAAGAGTGTAGATGGTATGATCCTTGGGTGAGATTAAAATAAAACCCACAAGTAATTTGTAATTTCTGCCCTACCAGTTGGCCATTGTCCCTTGTGGGTAAATGCTAGGAAGAACAAAATGTCCCCTCAAGGTGTCCGTAGGGAAGCCCCACCTAAATCTCCTCAGCAAGAGTTCTTCATTGCGGTGAGGAAAACCTAGAGCAGAATTATTCAGAGGTGTCTTCTGACTTCACCCACAAGTCAGGGAAGTAGGTGAAAACCACAACCACAGCAAGCAAAGGGGAGGAGGGCAGCCCCCACTGAGGAATTATCCCCAGGTTTTAAAGCCAGAACAGATTATCCTGGAGTGTGAGGCACATTTTCTTTATTACCTTATTATTTAAGATTATACCAGAACTGCTTAGGAAAAAGTTTAAAAGGAGTGAAATTCTGACGTAATCAGCATGGGTGACCCTTTAAAACATTGTGCTGAATGAACTAAGCCAGACACAAAAAGGCAAATTTTGCATAATTCTACTTAGATGTGTTGCCTAGAAGAGACTAATTCATGGAGACAGGACAAAGAGAACAGGGTCTGAGCAAAGGGGCTGAGGAAAGCTGCTCTCTGATGGGCACGGAGTCTTAACATGGATAATGGAACCATTTGGAAATGATGGTGGTGGTGGTTGTACAGCAGGATGAATGTACTTTATTCGCTGGAATATAAATTTAAGAATGGCTAACAGATGACAAATTTTATGTTGTTTATTTCTACACAATGAAATTAAGGCATATGAAGCAGTTTTGTACAGACATAAATATTTTTAAATGACTTTTTTTTTTCTTGGCAAGGTCTTGCTATGTACTCCAGGCGGGCCTTGAACTCATGGCAATGGTCCTGCCTCACCCTCCCAAGTGTTGGGATTACAGGCATGAGCTACCACACCCAGCTTTAAATGACTTTTACAATAAATACAAATAAGCCAACACTTAATACCCACTAGGATGACTAAACTAAAAATGAAAGGCAATGACAAGCTCTGGAAAGCATGGAGGGAAGTTGGAACTCTCATACACTGTTAGTTGGAATGGGAAGTGGTGAAGTTGCTGTGGAAAACAATGTGTCAGTTTTCAAAATGTTAGACATAGAGTTACCATAGGATCCAGCAATTCCACTCCTAGTTGTATGCTTAAAATAACTGAAAAAAAAATACGTCCACACAAAAACCTATACACAACCATTTGCAGAAGTGCTATGAGTTAGAAATGACCCAAATGGGCATCAAGTGATGAATGCAAAAACAAAATGTGGTATAGCCATACAATGAATGCTATTCAGCAACAAAAATAATGGAGTATTATGACATACTACAACATGGATGAACCTTGAAGACTTTATGCCAAAGGAAAGAAGCCAATTATAAAAGACTGCATTTTATATGATTTCATTTATGTGAAAGAACAGGAAAAGGTCTGAGGCTGGTGGGAGGGGACATGCAGAGTCCACACTACTAGATGTCAGAAGGTAGAATGGAGGCACAAAGTTATGTAGCAACGTAATGGGAAAGAAAAAGAACTGGGGTGAGATACTTTAAATTGTTGCTGCTCCTGATAAATGAAAACTGTGTGTGTGTGTGTGTGTGTGTGTGTGTGTGTGTGTGTGTGTGCATGTCTACTGTTTTGTTTGAGGAGGGTTGGTTTGGTTTGGTTTGGTTTAGTGTTTTTTGAGTAATGACAGAGGTCAGAGTTACCATTTAGTTGTTGGGCCACTGGTTACTTACTGACAAGGGGTTTCACTAGCTCAGTGACACGGATCACATATGCATCCCACACTGACATCTTTATCCAGCCTTGGGCTTTCTTACTTTCACTGTGGCTGAGCCCCTGAACTGGAACACAAGTTGACCTGATCTCAACTCTGAAAGTTCTTATGACCCCCACTGCAAGGTCCAAGGAGGGGTAGACACAATTCTAGATTGAATTAGGACATGATCTAGATGAGCTGTGACTGCTTGGAAAACAATCTTGTGTGACTTCACTAAATTAAGGAAACTTAGGCTGAATACACGCTGAACTCATAAACTACAAATTAACAACAAGTTTTTAGCAGCTAGAACACATACAACTTCCTAAGAAATTGAATTCTTTTTGCTCTGGTTTGAATGCATGTATTCCCCAAAATTCATATGTTGAAGTTTTAACCCCAACCTGATATTATTAAGAAGTGGGGGGCTTAGGGGGCTATTAGGATGAATGTCCTTTAGAAAAGAGGTCCTAATGAGCTCCCTTGACCATTCCACCATGTGAGGACATGGCTAGGTGTCATGTATGAACTAGAATGCAGGCCTTCACTAGATAAGAAATCCACTGGCACTTTCCCAGGCTTTGGAACAGGAAGAACTAAACTTCTGTTCTTTATAAGCCATCCAGTTTATGCATGCCATTTTGTTACAGCAGACTAAGACTAAAACAGACACTTTTTGAGACAGAAAGAGGCTGATTACAGATATGCTTGGATAGGTCACTGCCGTAGACTGGCTCCACCCCAGGGAGAAAAAATGTCTTGGAAACTGACGGTAGCCACAGAGCTTGCTATCAAGAAGGCGTAAGCACAACTGCTGCAGCTGTGCAAATACACAGAAAATGAGGTGCTGCAGCTGGGGGAAGGGACTCTGCGCTGGAGTCAATGAAATGACACTAGCAGAACAAGCACTGGAGACAAAGAAACGCCACCCACTAAGTTGAGGTCTACAGGGCTGACCTTGAAGATCATTCGTGGATCCCAGGTTGCCAAGAACTATATGTTAGATACCAGGGTATCAAAGTATTATCTCAGGGGGAATTCCGGAGTGCGCTGATTGCATTGTGGTGAAGGAAAAGAATGCCCTTGTTGTTAAAAACTACATGGGAAAGTATTTAGGGGTGAAATGTCAAGACATTCACAGTTTTACTCCTAAATGATGTCTTAATTACTTTCTCATTGCTGGGACAAAATACCTGACACCCACAAGTTAAAAAAGGAAGTTTATTTCAGCTCAGTTTGAGGAGGTTTCGCTCTGTAGTCGGCTGGCTCCAAGGCAAGGCAGCATGGCAGAAGGACATGGCAACAGAGTGACAGTCCATGTCATGGCAGACAAAAGGTAATAGCAGAAGCTTCCTTTTCTTTTTATATTCTATCCAGGGTACAAGCCTATTGGTTGGTGCCATTCGCATCCATGGTGGGTCTTCTGTCCTCAGTAAATCCACATCAGAACTATGCTAAACCAATCAGTGGACAAATTCTCCCCCTCTCTCTGTCTCTGTCTGTCTCTTTCTCTCTCTCTCTCTCCTCCCTCTTTCTCTTTCTTTTTTCTCTCCCTCATATTAGAGAAAATATAGGAATTAATAAAATGCTAACAAACTATATGAAGAGTAGAAGGATATGCATTATACTATTCTTGCAATTCTGTAGATTTAAATTTCTCAAAACAAGAAGTTTAGAAAAGGACTATAAATGACATGGCTCCTATCAATAAAAAAATCTTTGAACTTAAATGTGTATTTATTTGTAAATTACATAAACACACTGTTCCACATAACATATTCTGTGTTTAGACTATCAAACATGTTACAAATTGAAAGCATTCCACGACTTGAATAAATATCTGTTTTTAAGACAGAGTTACCCTTCCATTACAACAGAGATTCCCCTTCACAGGCAAACTATCTCACTGCTGCAGAAAAAAATACAGGGCAAAGTGGGAAGTTGCTGGGATGGGTATGCTGAATTTAAAACTTTGTATTAATAGAACAAGAGACACATTCAGCCTTCTCTTGCCAAATGGGCAAACAACTGCAGTGGGCTATCTACTCAAGGTGATGGGACACAGCTTGGAGAGCTAGAAGCAGGCTGAGTCGTGTCCTAATGAGAAGACTGTACTGCCAGGAATTTCTGAAAACTATGAGACTTTTATCGCAACCCAGAGGGCTGAGTAAACTCTTATTGTCAAGAAGAGCAAGAGCAGGAAATGGAGGTCGGAACTAAGCCATCAGGACAGAACTGAAAGCCAGCACAGTACTGGATGGATGTGGGGTGGGGTGGAACGAAATGGCTTTCTTTTCTTCTTTCTTTCTTTCTTTCTTTCTTTCTTTCTTTCTTTCTTTATTTATTTATTTATTTTTGGTACTGGATTGAGTCTTTTCACTGAGCAACATCCCAACTCTTTTATTTTTTATTTTTCATTTTAAGGCAAGGTCTTGCTAAATTGCCCAGTGGGGCTCAGACTTCTGATCTTCCTGCCTCAGCCCTGGACGTGCTCGGATTACAGGCATAATGCTCCTGAGGGCACTTCTCTGCACAAGACCTGTGGTTCAGTGGGAGATCCTAATTCCCTCCCAGCAGGACAGACGTGGCTATACACACAATCGATCCATCGATCAATCAATGGGTTGCTGAACCTCCAGCAAGGATGGGGAGGTGTCCAGGTGCTTCCTTCAGGAAAGAATTGTTAAATATGGTGCACAATTCCCTTAAGGGCCACCAAAGGAAAGGTTATTAAATTTAAAATCTGATGCTCTGGCTTCCCTGCAAGGTCTAAATTTTCTATCAGGTGGGTTTCAAGGCCTGCAGGCATTGTGTAGGGCTCTCAGGATGGGTAGGACAACACAGAGGGAGTTTCTCACCAGCCAGTAGATGCTGTGCATGCCTTGAGAACTCTGAAGTGTTAGGAGAGGCGGCCAGGCCTTCATGCTGCCCCAGATCCCCCCAGCACCTACCTGCTGTGGCCTCAGTGAGCGCTCCCTTAGGAGAAGCAAGGCTCTGTCACCAGCCTTTGTGAACTCAAAGCTTGACCGTAACTGCTACTGAATCAGAGCTTCAGTGACTGCCTGGAGCCTCTGGGGGGTCATTTTGTCCCTCACTCGAAGGAAACACTTCCATGTGTCCCCATCATGAGCTCCACCTTCAGGGATCATCCATATCCCCCACTGTGCAAGTAGAACGCCAGGCTCCAGCACATCTGGCTGCCGTCTGGGCCTCCCGCTCCCACTTACCGCCTGCAACTCCTCTCAGCCAGGGTGCAGCAGCTGAGGCTGCTTCGGGGCTTCTCCCTTCTCCACCACAGCCGAGGGCCATTCTCCAAGCCGGGGTGGGCACTGAGGGCGTGCACCTCTGACGTTAACCCACCCACTGGCCCCCATCAGATGCTCTCCTCTTCAAATATGTCCCTCCCAGGGCTGTGCCAGCCTCCCCTTCTCTGGGGAAATACCCCTAATTCTAGGCCTCAGTCCTGCAGGTGGAAAGGCCTCCGGGGAGAAAGCTAACCACCTGGAAGGGAAACACAGTGGGCATATGCCCACTCCACCTGCCCAAAATGGGACTTGACTTCCATTGCTTGTTCCCTACTGGTCTGTTTCCAGATTCAGAAACATTCCCAAAGTCAGTTTGCTAAAAGCCAGGACATTATTTTCTGCTGGTTTGTGATATCCACATCTGCCGGATATGATGTGTGCATGCAGCTGACATATCACAGCCAGTGGCACATGTGCATAACATTTAAATAATTTTATTAAGTCCCCATACACTTTCATTTCTTCCTTCTCTGTATTCACTGGAAGTTGAACTCCTTGAATCCAGGAAATATACCTCCTGATCCTTTACCCAGTTAGGTACTCCAAATCTTTCTTTCTCTCTCTCTCTCTTTTCTTTCTTTCATTCTTTCTGTCTATCTGTCTTTCTTTCTTTCTCTCTTCCTCAGTTCTGGGAATTAAACCCAGTACCTTAGCACTAAGCCACATACCCAATCTTAATTTTTTCTTTTTTTTTATTTTGAGGTAGCATCTCTCTAAGTTGCCAAATTGCCCAGCTTGAACTTATACTTCTCCTTCCTCAGCCTCTCAGAGTGCTGAGATTACAGTTGTTTGCCACCACACTAGGTGTGCACTCGCACACTTCCCCCAAAATAAATCCCTATCTGATAAATCCCTCTCTCATCTCTAATCACGCTGTTACCTATGCCTTGAAAAGGTGTTCATATTTTGGTCTGTAACAACACCCTTTCTGGACTAATGTTTCACACATTAGTGATGACTCCACTTGAAATACTAAAGATGCAATCAGTTGACATAACATTCTGATTTATGTAGTTCTCACATTTTCCCTGCAACTCTAAGAAACAACAGGAATTTCTCATCATTTCACCCCTGGTATTGCCTCTACAAGCTGTTTATCTTTCTGCATAAACTTTGATGGTAACTGGACAAATGCAAGAAGGGGATGGATCCTGGGATGGTGGCACATGCCAGTAATCCCAGTACCCAGAAGGCTGAGGCAGGATGATTGCCGTG
>RJWT010012110.1:0-22725 GCA_004365215.1 Cuniculus paca
TATCTAAGAAAGCTAAGCCGAATCAGAAAAGAAAGCATATCAACAAAAGCAATAAAGAACTGCCCTCCCAAAAGGTTTTGGGAGCAACTTTACCCAACAAGTAAGATTTAAAATGCACCAAATATTTGGAGAGTTTAGAAAGCAAATGTCAGGGGTACTAGTTTGCAAACACAGATATATTAAATTTCTCCCATCCTTTCCATCATTGTCCCATGTCTGAGCATTTTGGCATCAGAATAAAAAGCTCTCTATAGCCCTTAAGCACAAAGAACAAAGGAATAGATCAACAAACAGTCTTAGGGACAAGGAACGGGACAGACATAAAAACAGGCATATTTAGAATGGAGTAACTGAGAAAAGAAATGAGTAGCTCTTTATCCCTAGGGTTTGATATATTTTTTGTCCCACACATTGACAAATTCTGCTGAAATAATGATCTCTGTTGATGATTTATTAATTCAGGGCATTTGCTTTAAATACAGCAGGAGTCTATGGGTTATTTCTCGGATCTTCTAATTGGTACTTCCGATATTATTCTATTGATCGCACTGTTCCATTGTGTGTCCCACAGGCAGAGAAGGGCAAACAGCAATCATGAAATATGAATGAGAGGCCTCATTAACCTTTGGGCTTTTGAGTACTTGGAAGCATCTAATCTATGTCATTGGCAGAAAAGCCTTGGAACCCCACGGGAGGTAGAGGGGAGAAAGGATAGACAGTTTCCTCCAGTCGGTAAACTCCTGTGTGCCAAGGACTGGCCAAATGCTTGTTTTCCCCAAAGAAGTTCCTGCGTTAAACTAGAGATCTGAAATTTGAGCAAACAGACGTATAATGTGGAAAAGTCTGCTGACTCTCAGATCAGGAGCCACCTGCAGAAATTCTATTTTGGCAGCTGAGGTGGATTCTAGGGACCCACTTTTAACAAGTATCTGGGTGATTCTGGTCTAGGTGATTGGTGAAGCATACCTGCAGAGCACTTGTTAGAGCCATTCAACAAAGAGGAATTAAGTTGACAAAATACACAGTTCTTGTGGTTTTTACCAGAATATGTGGAACTGTTTTTAGTTTTCTATGTTTTTCATTTGGAGTACATTTCTTAGCAAAATAAATGATATTGGGATAAGGTTATTATCTTCATATCATAGAAAGTTGCTTTGTCTACAAAGGGATTATCATCTCGACCAGTGATGGTGAACCTGTGGCAAGCATGTCACAACAGGTGGTTTGCATCACTGAAATCTCTAAAAGGTTTGCCATCACTGTTCTGGGTTATTTAGGACTTGCCTTTCCAGATTTTATCATGCCCCTGCAGGAGCATTACGATAATTATGCAGACATTGTCTATCATAGGACCAAAAACTTAAAAATTCAGTATTTTCAAATGTACATAAAAATATGATATATCTCTGGAAAGTGTGATATCAAAGTAAAAAGCTTGTGCTATTATTACCTATTTATTAGGTGATTAATATACTAAACTTACCGCATAAGATAGCTCAGCTTGGTAAGGGGCAGGTGGATGTGCTTAAAAGAATAAGAAAATGAAAATTGGTTTCAGTTGAAGTAGCTCTTCTAGTTCAACAGAAAACACCCTTCATGTCTAGGATTGGTGATAACTCCTGTGGTAAGCTATTTGCTGCAATTTATACTTTCTCTTTTCTTTGTCCGAAGCCCTCTGATTCCATAACTTTTCCTTTTCTGCCCCAAAGCATAGTAAATTCCTGGTACATAAGCATCAGTTTCTCATACTAACCACTGTCTTTAATGCTCTCTTTTTATTTTCCCATCCCTTTTAGAGTACTGCCTTGTGTTTCAGGAAAATGTATAATCAACTGCATCTTTCCCTTTTTGACTGAGAATGTCAAGGAATAGCTTCACACACTTCTTAAACATAAGAATTATAACAGGGATTCACACTGTAATAAGAAAATTTATACATTATGAGATTAGCTATAATAATGAGCAAAACAATATTAATGAAATATTAGATCTCCAAAATGCTGAGAACATTTTCAGAATTCCTAAAATAGTCTCCACCCACCAGTTCATTCTCCATTAATTAAAATTACTTTGGCCTGAAGAAGTGCTTGCAAGATAAATTATGTTTAATTACTTAATTTATGCTCAATTTTATTTTTCAGTTTTCGAGATGATTGCTTGGTGTTCTTACACATATGGGTGTTTTTAGATTTATTTTAATGCATTAAATTTAGGGTAAACTAGATGTTCTTAGGAGAGTTGGAGTTTTTGTGTCATTATGGAAAGCCAGATACAGAAAGACAAATATCACATGATTTCCTTGATACTAGGGGTAAAAAAGTGACATGCAAGTAGAAGAGAGACTATTAGACAAAAGGAAGGGAATCAGAAGGAGTGAGAAGAGGGGCACTAGTGAAAAATAAGGGGGGAATGGATATGATCAAAATATGTAATATATATTTGTGCCACAATGAAAACCAATATTTTGTAAAGTTACTACACAATAATAAGAGTATATAGCTGCACACTGGTTTCAAAGAATCAATGTAGCCTACCATATTAAAAATTATGAGTGAAAAACCAAAAGAAAAGAAAAAAATTGACTGTGCAGAGACAATCCTTTCTAGTCATAAAAACTTTTACAGTATATATATTTACACGTTATGTTTTCTCTCAGTAATTATTATTCTAAGATTTTTGTTAAATCAATTTTTAGAATTCAAAATGCTTTTAAGAGTGATCCTTTCTTTGCCTCTTTGCCAATATTTTTATTTTTGATGATAGTCATCCTATCTACGTTTTAATTTAGTGTGCACTAAATCTTTATTGGTATATTGGCTCTAAGGAAAATTTTCTCAAGAAATATTTGCCTTTTCATTTTTATGTTTAAATATTTTGCATCATTTCTTTCATGAATTTTTCTTCAAAGCTGAGAAAGTTATCATTTTAAAGATTAGATAAATATTTCTGTACACTTTAGAGAAATAACTATGGAAGTAAGAGTGTTTTAATACAAAGAGGAGTACATTGAATGAGCAATGGGTAGATGGAAATGGGCTAACACATTTGAAATTGACAATTTATTATAGCTATTGACATATTTATTAAATGGGGATAAGTAAAAGCAGAAATAGAAACATTCCAAAAGATTTTAGTTTGCATGGGGTTACAGAAAAAAATAAATGCCTAAACAGCAAATCATCAGTTCTGATGAATTTTTTTCATGAGATACCCATTCTACACTGAGATTTAAATGTATTTTTATTCAATTATTGTGGTTTCCCAGGTGTAATGGGGATTAATATAAATGATAGTCACTGTTAGAAAAGTTAATAAGTTTTAGGGTTGTGCAAGGGTAAAAAGGTAAACATTATGACGGAATCTAGAAAAGTGCTATTTTATTTTTAACATTTATGGAGCAAATATATAGGTGACACTTTGGATCATGCAAAATTTGATCTAGGACCCCTGTGGCCACCAAATTCCACAGATGCTGCAATTTATTCATATAAAATGCTGAAGTATTTCCATATAACCTATGCACATCCTACTCTATATCTTCAATAATCTGTTATTTAGATTATCTAATAAAATGTAAATACTACATAAATAATTGTTTGAGTGTCTTATTTGAGGAAAATAATGTCTGCACATGTTCAGTACAGAGCCAACCATTCTAAGCCTAATTCCATAGTACAAGTCAGCAATTACATAATTTTTTTGAATATTTTTGTTCTAAGGTTGGTTGAAACTGGATGCAGAAACAGTGAATACGGATAACCAACTGTAGTTTCCTTCCTGCCTGCCTGCCTTCTCTTTTCTTCCTTCTTTTTTCCTCTTTCTTCTTCCCTTTATTTAATGTTCGTTAAGTTCTCATTGTGCCACTGTTTGAACATAATAGAAATGACATTCGCTCTTTGCCTTTAGAGACCTCAGAGCCTGGAAAGGGACAGCCAAGAAAACGCAGAGTTGTGACATGGTAAAATGAAAACAAAACCTGTGGGGGCAGCAGGAGGGGGGACGGGTCAAGGAAGGTGTGGGAGGTGATATCCTAGCACAGCTTGGAATGTCATGTGGGAATTAGCCAGAACAAAACGTTTAATGGGATCCTATTACTCTGTCTTCCTCAAAAATTAAGGATCACTTTTATAACCAGGAAATTGTATTAAAATCATTGTCTTTATTCTTCTGTGTTTTCATTCTCTGATTAACATTTTAATTTTAAATATTTTTTTCTGTTCTGCAAAGAGAATTAGACTTAGTTGGCTAATATCAACTGAGTGAACAGAAACTTTTCATATATATATATTATATATTCATATGTATATATACATAGATACATACATATTCACATTCTAATTTACAAATCATTCTTGTTTGTTTTATTGTTCATTCAATGAGTCCATGAGATCCAATTACTTCTTATGTATTGAAATTAAGTTTCTTGTGGACAAAACCCTAGGTGGAATTTTGGGTACAGAATGAAAACTTGATGGCCAAGGGAGTCTCTTTTCTATATCATGGTGTCACCTTCTTTACAGGCTCTAGCATTATTACAGCCCTCTTGAGGAAAATATGCCTTAACGCAGAGAAATAGAACATTTGATCAGCTTGGGCTTGGGGACTGTGCTGTTCTATCAATATCCGAGACAAAAAGAAAATGTAATCTTTGCCCATGGAATAGAACTGAGAGGTATAGGTCTGGAAAAAAAAAGTCTTGAGGGAGGAAAAATCTTGTAAACTAAAAATAATTCTATTTTAAGCCCCGTGTTGAACAAGTGAACAGGCGTGGAAAATGGAAGAGTGGTGAACAGGGAGGTTACATGAATGAATACTTTATAAGCTTCTCTCATCAAAACGGTTAACTCTTCATTTCAACCTACTGGCAGAATTGAGAACACTATAATTTAAAAAATCTTTTTCAAGATGTTTAGGCTTGAGTAAAATACGGAACAGTTTTTTAACAGACAAATAGATTCATTCAAACACAGTCTCATATTCTTTTGAGGTTTTGATACCCATTTTATTGTATAAGTGGTCCTCATCTTCTAAGCCCAAAAGAACAAATAACAATCTATCTCCTTTAGTTGGGAAGAGGCACAAGTGAGCGTTTCACTTTTTATCTTGAATCAATAATGCACTATGGGAACATTGTTAGTAATTTACTAAATCTGGTACAGTACTTAACATGCACTGCACATTCAGACGTTTCTCAAATGAATAAGCATATAACTGCATGTCTATAAGATTATTTCTTTGAATCAATTATCATTTTGTATCCAGGAACTTTACCTTTGTATTTGATTCACAAGTGAATTTGTTAGGTTATGTGAAATTTAATATAGTATTCTGGAAGCTTAATTAGACATTTCACTTTATTTAGACTTTAACATTTAAAATTATATTACATATAAAATAATTGTTTTAACTTTTTCTAGAACAAAATGATACAGAGAATTAACAATAATGTTTCTGCAAAGTTCAGTTTACATATTAGGTACCTATTTTATCAAAGGATTTTGTTACATATAATGAAATGATTTTCATCTTTTATATTTTATTATTTTTTATTATTGCTTGATGAGGCCATTACTGAATGATTTGTTGTAACATGGTTTCTACTGAAAGTTCACTATTATTTGTGCTGTCATGGTAGCTGTAATTTGGAAAAAAAAACCAGTTCATTAATGATGGAAACAATAATGGACTATTTATTCAGTTAAGCTGAAGATATTGGTATCAGCAGTCCTATCAATTCTGTTTTTAAATAACAACTTTGTTGAGATGTAATTTATATGCCATAACATTGCAATTTTATAGCTCACCATTCAGTAATTGACAAAGTTGTGCATTCTAGAACATTATTATAACCCTCAAAGAAAATCCATAATCATTCACAATTATTATCCAACCCCTGGCAATCACAGCCTATCTGCATGATTTTTCCTGTTCTGGAAATGTTACATAAATTATGCATATGAACTGTTGTGTCTGGCTTTTTGCACTTCATTTAATATTTTCAAAATTCAGCCATGTTATAGCATGTATCAATACTCCATTGCTCTTTATGGCTAAATAGTATTCATTATATAGAACTACAAAATATTAAGGAGAGGATTTAAAAAGACATTATAATCTCATTTTAAGGTAATATATACTATGCATGTTTCTGTACTGTATACTGTTGCCTTGGAAATAATGGTTGAAGGCTTACAAATATCAAAAGAAATATGATGCACAGAGTCGAAGGAATTACTGTTAGATAGATGGAAAAATATTTTATCTTACAAGAAGGAAAGACAGTATGAAGGCAAGGGAAATAAAAGGGTTGGTATTGAGGCGATTGTGATACAGAAAACTTAATATTTCTCTAAAGATTCAAAGGGAAAGATTAATATGTGTTTTGGAAGTTATTGACATATGAAATCTTAGGAGCCAGTAAGGTTTGTTACTATCTGGTTGGTGAATTCTCCTCTCGATCCAGAAAGAATTACAAGATAGAGAGTCAGAAGAGAATTGAGCAAAAGTATTTATTGTAGAGCAAAAGCAGAAAGCACCATTTTTTGTAACATAGAAGCAAAAAGTTCCCAGGCAAATTAACTTGGGAGGGGGTTCCAAAAAAGGGTTGCCAAGGGGACTCTTCTGTTTAGGGTGTTTTTATACCCAAAAGTAACTATGTCAACCAAGTGGAGCTCAACCTATGGGATTACAGTCAGGAATATTTGATTTAGCAGTGGGCCTATAGGAGGTTGGGCTGTTAGCAGGCATCCTCTTGTGCAAGCACCATTGACTGTAACTTTAAACAAAACAAAAAAATTTTTTAAAGAGTTATTAATATCTTATTTCAAGGCAAGAAAATCCCATCAATTTAATGAGGCCTTGACTTACTGGGTCTCCAGGTGGCCTGCCCTTGGTCACTGATGTTTCCTCCACTGGACCTTTCTCTTTGTGTCAGCCTTCTCCAGCTGCATGGCTGCCTGTCCCATCTGTGGGCCTTCCTGTGGCAGAACACCTCCTAACCTCCCCTCCTCTCATGGGCCAGTGTTACCCTGAGAAAGCTTCTCACGCTCGCACAGGCTCCTGCTGGTTCTCCATGATGACTGCGGCAGCCTCTTTTGAAGCTAGACAAATGACACTCAAACTTCAAAACGGGACCTAAGCCCAACCACTCCAACATGGAGGGCTTGTGGTTCATTTTCTCCAAGTATCTTATTATCTTTCTGCTTCAGTTTCATCTGTATTTCAGTTTGGGAGTATAGCCATTTGACAATGTTGATTTTGCCTATCCGGAAACAGGAAAGTCTTTCCATTTATTAATCTCTTCTTCAAATTCCTTTGTTTTAAAATCCTGTAATTTTCATTGCATGGATCTTTCACTTCTTTGATGCTGTTGCAAATGTTTGTTTTCCTAGTTTCTTTCTGAGTTGGTTCATTATTGGTGTACAGAAATGCTATTGATTACACACAATTCCAAAGTTGAAGTTGTATTAAAAAGCTATAGTTATAAAAACAGCATGGTACTGGCACAAAAGCAGGCATGTGGACCAATGGAACAGAATAGAGAATGCAACATCAACTCCAAATACATTCAACCATCTGATCGTCAACAAGGGGCCAAAAAACACACTGGAGGAAAGATAGCATCTTTAGGAAATGGTACTGGGGAAATTCCATATCCACATGCAGAAGATTAAATCTAGACCCAAATATCTCACCATGCACTAACGTAAAATCAAGTTGGTTCAAAGATCTAAGCTAATATGCTTATTGGGAATGAAGAGATTTTTTAAAAAATTGAAATTTGTCAGCCATTTCCTGAGAAGTATAAAGTAAAACAAACATTATGATATGGAACCCAATAAATCATGGCACATTTTTTATAAAATTGATGACTATCTTAAGGTTGTTAGAGGAGGGTCTGGATTAATTTTGTCACAAAATTTCCTAGAAATTTTCAATTGCAGGGAAAGTTTTCAAGCCAATGCTAAAGGTAGAATAAGTGCAGTTAATGAATAGGCAGTAGGTTCTGCTTTCAAAATTCTAATGAGGAAAGAATGACAGCTTTCTATTTCTTTTTAAGGGGTAGAATGTCCTAGTATGTTAGTTATTTTCATCAGCAAGACCTGTTCTGTACATAAGTATGTCAGTCATAAAACCTTTTTTCATTTTGAGAAGGACTAATAATCTGTTAAACTGAAAAGTTTGCTGAAAGTCTTAATTCACATGCAATTGTATTTTAGCTATTTTCTTATATCTACAGCCATCTGTTGACACCTAATAACTGGTTTCTAAGGGGAAAAGGTTGTGCCTAAAACTAGTTATGTCTTTGATGTTCCTGAAGACGTGGGATGACCTTCATGATTCAATGTCAGCCAAAGCACAAAATTCTAACGTTTCTATGTAAGTTGTGTAGTTTACAAAGTTAAACATTAGAGCACATATACATGGAAACTGTGTAGTTTAAAAAAAACCTATATTGATCATTAATCAATCTTTAGGTCCTTATGGACCAAGAGAAAAAACAATATACTGAAATATGTACCATAAATATTGTGAAATGGGAAGAAACCGTTCAAAAGGAAAGAGAAACTAGGATGATGGGAAGGCAAAAAGGAAGGAAAAAGGAAAAAATATATATATACGCACAAAATACTTAAGATAGTTATACTACTAACTGCTATTGATTCATTGAAAAGAAAGGTTTGTGCCTGTATTGTTTAATCAATTTTTCATGCCCTTAACTTGTAATATGAGTAACTACTTTGAAGATAACAATACACAATGTATTAACCATTGTTAATCTCCTACAATCTTATTTCGAAATTTTGTACCATTGCTTTTATTGTTTTTTTTTTCTTTCTTTAAAAAAAAAGAATTGTCTAGGGTAATGCACACAGTAAGTGTGGATAGCAGGAGAATGTATAACTACAGATTTATCTAAATTCAATAAACAAAACTCAATTGTGTAAAATATTTTTATGTAGTAAACTAGAAATCACTAAAATGGGAAATACATAACACATTTTAAAACCAAAGTATTTCTTTTTTGCAATGTAACTAATTTCTCATTTTCTTTTATTTCCAGACGTTTGAGTTTATGTTTACTTCTATAGTTTCAGAAAAACTTGCTTCTGGCATCTTAATAAAATACAGATCTTTGCTTATGACTCTTGAATTATTACTTTCCATTCATTTTGCAGTTTCCTAAAATGTTCTCTTTATTTCATGAAGTATTCTGGTTAGAAGTTTCAAAGAAATTGACAACTCATTTGGCCAGGTTAACACCTATAAGCTGATTTTTGCACTGCATATTAGGTGATATTTTCTTATAATATACAGTACCATTTTTCAGAGGGCTGATTGAATATTTGAAAACAATTTATTTAACAACTATTGGAAGTCAGTGAACATTTTAACTGCAATGGAGATCAATTGAGTTAGTCTTTAAGCATTTATTTTCCAAATTTCCCCATGAAGAATTTACCATATAGAGGCAACTACAAAAATGCAAATAATCATTATGCATGAGTGATGGTATTATGGGTGCTTTTTATTACCTTATAGAGTTTTCTAAAGTTTGATAATAAGCATCATCTAGACTCTAAGTTAAAGGCTAGTGTGTGAGAGGTTGATTGGGAACTGCTTTTGGAAACAACTGTAATAGAAAAAGAAAAGTTTGGGCAGAGGAAAAAACTGACCTGTGTGATGGATTCTGGAGGCCTCTGCCCATCTCTCATTTACTTCAGACCTGGGATTGCCCTACAAACTTAGACTGTGGTAGCATCTGTGTCTTATCAGAGTTCTTGTCTCCTCCTGCTCATTCATTCCTGTTGATGTGATGTTAGCATATCAATCTAGAGAATGTCCTGAGAAGAGGTCAGCACTACGACCCATGGACCCAATCTGGTCCACTGCCTGCTTTTTTGCAAATGAAATTTGTTGGAACACAAATGTGCCCATAGTTTAAAAATTATCTGGGGCTCCTTTGAGACTTTTGTGATACAATGGCAAAGTTGAATAGTTGCCACTGAGGGCATATGGGTTGCAATGCCTAAAATATTTGTCATATATCCCTTCATAAAGACAGTTTGACAACTTGTGGTTCAGCACACCTTCAGGATGTATTGTGAGAGGGAACAAAAGAGTTGACAGAGAATCATGGCATCTTCATTTATTTACCCTTGGAGATGCAAGCTACACATTGCAGTCATGCGAAATTTTACAAATAACCTCAGCTCATCTCTTCTCTGACCATTACTGATTATGCTGCTAGTTCAATCCTTTCCTTACTTCTACTCAGCTTAATATTTAACCTCCATGGGAGCCTATGCCCTTGAACGAGATGTAACGAATCTATCAGCCAAGTTCTCATTTCATGGACTGCCATACTTAGTTTAGGTACCACGCTCTATTTGACAATTTATACAGTTTTTATCACACTGTGTCTAGCACGTTCGATGCCTTACTTCCTATTCTTACGGCCACGCCCACTCCCATATTCCTCAACCTGCCACAGAATTGTGCCAAAATATACAGCCCTCGCCCTTAGCTAGAATTTCAGTGACAAATTTGTACTATATTCCAGTCATCTTTAAATTCATGAACAAGATATTCTAAACTTCAATACATTCTTCAACTCTCTATATAATCTTTATCAGGGATGAACTTGTCCCCTTCTGCATTGAAGTTTCTCAAGTTTATCTGGTATTTATACATCTTTTGCCTCATCTCCATTTTAAGATTTTATCCTGGCACAGGAAATACACAGACCTTCTTTCCTGATTGGTGTTACTTCTTAGTCTATTTATTTTTTTCCTTCTTGCCCCCAAAGTCATCCCTCTACCCCTACTCTGGGAATAGAAAGTCTTCTTCTTTCTGTGCAATGGACATTTACATTAGATCATAAATTCTGTGCTTAGCTATTACTTTTTTCTTTAACTCTTATTTTTTGTATGCAAAAAATCAGCTATGTGAATCTTAGAAAATTCTTTCTTTCCCTAAAATCTGACTTTCTAGATTATTATCTCTCTCTCTGAAATTAAAAGATTCTAACTAAAATATTGTGCTTGATTTTAAATAATCTAGGAATTTCTATCCTATCTTTCCCTCACATTAGGCTGAAATATATTTTTATCCATTTGACCTTTTCTGTATTCTCTCAAAAGTAATGTGATACCTTTGCAAAGTAATGTATCATGAAAAAATTTCCAATAAATATTTTCAATTTTATTGATAGAATAGAATTCCATGTTTTTAATGAACTTGTTTATTTAACTTATGACCTATTGCTATTGTTTAGGTTATTTTTCGCTCTTCATTTTACTTCATGTTGATGCAACTGTTTGAGTTTGCTCATCTTCCCACATGGCAGCTCGAGTTGTGTATTCTTGATATATCCCATTTATATTCTTAAAAACCAGTGTGTGTATTCTAGCACATATTAGGACTGTAAGTAATTATTAAATTAACTAATTAATTAATTAACAGTAACATATCAGTAGACTCTATTGAGAATGTTTACATGAATATTTAGTGAGAGAGCAAGATCTAGAGAGAGAATGAAACTTTGCTAAATGGTAGTTGATGTAGTGATTTTTGTGTATGTGCTGGGAATCAAACTCAGGAACTTACACTTGCCATGCAGGCACTGTGCCACTGAACTATCTCCCTGACCCAATGTACTGATTTTTTTCTTTTTAGTACCAGGAATTGAACTCAGGACCTTATACTTGCCAGATAGGTGCAGTCCAATGTATTGATTTTAATCTCAAACTTCAAATCACAAAATTTCCTTTTCATACTATTAAGTATGAAAATACCTTCTGATTACACATGTATGTAAAACCTCATAAAAGGTGGATAATGTGAAATTTATGAGCAATTTTGTACACATGTGATGCAGCTATGTATATCTGCAGTAAAAGGACAAGTGCGGGAGCACCAGGATAACCTCAGGATCAGAATGATGTACTACAGCTTGCAAATGCAAAATCAAGAATGGTCTTCACATGGTCAGAATTAGGGTTCACCTTGATGATATAACTTTAAGGCCTTGAAAATATCTGTCACACAAACATTTCTACAAGAACTTATCACTAACGCGTGACATTCCACCATTGTCAGTTAATCCCCGTGGGTCACTAAAATAATTATTCCTTTTTGAAGTACATATGCTCTTGAGAAATCGTTTTAATAACTATAAGACATTTTAAAGGAGAGATGAGAAACATAAGAATGATAGCTGTGGAGAACATAAAACATATTAGAATAAAGGTCATTTGTACTGAAGAATTAAGAATCAATGGCAATATTACATGCAATCAGATTCAATAGCTCTAGGAAGACACTGCGGATTTCTGAGTTTGTCTTACTTTCCCATCACTGGGACTCAGTATCAGACACTCACAAATTAATACTTTCTAGTCCATGTCATCTGGCTCCACAGCAGATATAAGGAGAGGACACAGGGAAAGATGCAGAGAAAACAGAGAAGAGAACAGCGGACAGGAATAGAACCTTTCATGCCCTGTGATCCACCTCCAACTGTGCATCGAACTAGCAGACTCACCAGTGAATACTGATGAGAACAGCACCTCCTCGGTCCAATCTCCTTTCAAACACATGAGAATTTGGTGGGGGGAGGGGAGACCTTTTACATTTAAGCCATAACAGAGACTTCCCTTAGTATGACATTTGATGCTACTCATAATACTAATGCTTACTTGTAGTACTGACTAGTCACTTGCTGAAGTATTTAAGGTGCAAAAGGAAGAACTATAAAAACGAACAAATGCTATTCACTCACAAATCCATAGCCCCAGCTCCATCCTTTCTTCTAAACACTGTACCTGCCTTTCACAGAACTTCAGCACATTGCTACATGGATATTATACTGATGTGTCAAACTCGTGTTTCGTTTCACAAACTTTGCATTTCAAATATCCATGGCATTGCTTTTTGTATGATACCTACTTCTTGAATGAATGTAGAAGTTTTGCTTAACCTGTCATACTACAGTTGATTACTTAATGCTATATTGGTCGGGTGGATCATAGATTGTCAAATACAGAGAAGACCTTAGAGACCATTTAATTTAACCCACTCATTTTATTTGTGAAGAAGTTGAGTCGGAGGGGAAGTAAATTTCACCACATGTGGCAGAGGTGGGAATAGAACTCAAGTCTTTTGACTTTAAATTACATGTACTTTCAAGTTTTTTTATTTTTTCAACCTTAATTCTACATTGCAATTTCGGTCACTCATTGTTTAATTACTTTCTGATTTAATCCTATCCTCCCATCATAGCTAAACACAATATTTAGCTTCAAAGTCAAAGAATATCAATATCAGCTTAAGTTATTCATCCATTTGCTAATTTTAGATTCAGCATGTGGCATGGAATTATGCTTTTTTATACTGTTTATTTCCTCTTCCTTTTGGAAAAAGTACAACTGAAATTATTGAAAATGTCTCCTATATAACAAAATACAATTTAAATACCAGGTAGATAACAATCTCCCGCAAAAATATACTGAGTTTAAATGGTACTGATTTCTTCTCAATGCACAGAAGTCCTTGTCACTTTGTAAAATATCTTGTGCTGTGGGAATTTCTTTTTAAAAAGGTCAACAATCTTTGGGGTTTAGTGAATCAATGGCATCTATTCAGGGATGAGCTAGTACTCGCCTATTCATGACAACAGTTGGACACATTTATAAAAGTAATCAGAGATGTCTCCAGGAGAGTGATGACACATTTTAAATTTCATGTAGAATTGTACACAAACTTGCTACACTTGAGCAGATGAAGAGATAAAATGTCAGTTTAAGGATTTGGAGAATGGAAAACTCTAGGCTGACAGCAAAAGAGGGATAAGTGTTACAAAGGGAAGTAGATTAAATACTTCTGAATCTGGGACTTCATCTCTCCTTATAGCAGTCTGAAGTGCTAATAACATATCGTTGCAATACTTTGTACATGTAAAGGCAGGAGCATTACCAATAAACTCTGAAGAATGTGTTGGTGAAGCACACCCACAGGTCAATGGCATCATTTGAGAATAGTTGCTCCTTTATAGTTTAAAGTTTTGTTACATTGATTTATCAGGGCACCTAACAGTTTCTCAAAGTCTATCCTGTGTACACCTTTGAAACAACCAACCATTTCTTATTGGGAAGAAAAGAAACCTCCCTCCATGCCTCAGAAACAAGGAAAAGGGGTTATAGATGTAAAAAGAACTCAATTCACTTTACTTTGATTATTTCAATGTTTAATTTTTCCCAATTTTTAAAACCATAGTAACCAGGCACCAGTAAGACTCCTGTTGATTATATGTATTCTTTCTCTCATTCTCCTGAGTAGTAGCTGTCCATTTTCTGCTCAACACCATCAGTGTTCAGGAACTGAGGATTTGCTGACATAGACCATTCTTTAGGTAGATAATTTATATTTTACTAATTTCTGTTTTGTCTGGAGGTGAAATTTCCAGTGTTATTTTTAAAATCATTAACCAATTTTTTTGTGTAATTGGAATTCGTATATTTGTGATACATATCAGAAGTCCTTTTTCTTCTGTAGGACTAAAATGAGACACAATGTAAAGAAAATCTTGGGGTTCCCCTGAAACAAGCATATATATAGGTAGTCAACAAGATGTAGTATAACTAATGCTACATGAGACCAGTAGATATAACTGAACACTCCTTTCTTCTCCCCAATATACTGAGGTCTTAATGCTAGAGCATAAGTTACAAATCAGTATCTGTCTCAACATTTTCAAAAGTATGTTCCCTCGCAAACCAGGCAGCCAGCAATACTAGTTAAAGGGCTTTCTATTTCTCCTCCTGAATACCACATCCTCCCTTCTTCCCTGGCTACTGAAGATGTTCGCATATCCCCTGGGGAGGGAAGTGGAGCTCTCTCATTTCAGCCCATAAAACTCTCCGTTTTAGTTCTCTTTTCCTAGGTAGTTTAATGTCTTTGATTTTTAGCAGAAAGAATGGAGTAACTGATTTGCACATCTGTCTGAGCATTATTATTAATACTTCGACTACTCCTCTTCAGGTTTATGAGTTGCCTTCACTTTGCCCCTTTCTAACCTGTTCTCCTGTCCGTGGACAATAGAGCAGTTCACAGGTTTGGTCAAGTCACAGTTGGTTTGCACCTCCAGGCTATCCGGTGGCCACCTCTAGAGGGCAGAGAGGGTGTGGGTGATTGGGGTGGAATGCTGGGAACAGAGGCCTGACAGAATGGGTGAGGGTTGCAGAGGGACTTGGTTGCAAATTTCCATGGAGATGTTATGCTGGTGCAAGACTGTGACTTGGCTGAGGTCTTCTCTGGGTCTGTGATTGAGGTACAGCCTTACCTAGCATCCTTGTACCTGCATCCCACCTGGCGCTGCAGCAGTGGACCACAGAGAAGCCCCTCCTTCCTGTGATGTCCCTTCTGAGTTTGTTAATGCTCTGTTCGCTTTACAGAACTGCTTAAAGTTTCCATCATTTTTCAGAGAGCTTATACTGAAGAGCGCATTTCTGGCTGAGACCAGTAATTTGATAACTGACATAGGAAGAGGAGAACAGAATCATTCAAACTGAACTTCTGGCCTCGTGTGACCTTTCAAAGTGAGATAGTGAACATAACATGAGAGAATGTGAGAGTCATTTTGTTGTTTGAAAAAAATCTTCTGGTTGTGTTTCCTTGATTTTTGGCTCTGGAGATAAACCCAGGTCCTTGTGAAACCTAGGCAAATGCTATAGTACTGAGCTGTATCCCCAGTCACTTGAATATAACTCAGTGAAGGAATAGCACAGTTTGACAAAAGAGGTCCATGACAGCAGTGAAGGTAATAGATCTTTATGGGAAACAAAGATAAGCTGAAGTTTGGTTATGTGAAGAAACATGATGAAGAATCAACATCGTCTACGCAAAGACCCAGAAAGGGCCTGAAAGTCTTAGAAACCTCTTCGGGATTCTTTCCACCTGCTCATTAATCTCTAAGTAAACCAACATTTCAGCATTCAGACACCAAAGGTGAGATAAGTAAACCAGCCAGTATATGGTTTAAAAACTTGTTTACTGCTTATGTCTGGGAAAATGTGTTCCTACAGATTTTGGGGATCAAATATTTTAAAAATACATTAAGAGATAAAAAGTCACATTAAATTATTGATTCTTGTATTTCTTTTATTGCAAAGCATTTAAATTGTCTCTTGGTTTAGAACCTACTTCATAGATTAATCTATGAATTAAGCATAAATAGCATGTTACTATGAAAAGTAAGTTTTATATTTTAAAATCATCCATTAACTAGAATATATAAAGGTTTTTTGTTGGGGAATGACCTTTGTTATTAATTAACTATGCGATTGATCAAGCTCAAGTTTAAAATTGAAAGTTGATAAAATACAATAAAACTAATAAATATCAAGTTGTTATTCATTAAAATTTGATTTGGAGGAAGATCCTGCCTTGTTTTTTGGCAGTGCAGGTTCAAACAACAATATTGTAATGATTGATAGGTTTGTCATTAAAACTCAGAATTAGTTTTCTTCATGGAATAAAGCTTTCAAACTTCTTTATAAAGTGTTATTATTCTGAAAAAATGCTGCCACTATTCTAGCAGTCTCTAGCCCAAACCAATAAGTGAAAGAAAGCAATCTTTCAAGGAGTAATAAAACTATATGACAAGTAATAAAGAAAAAAAAGCAAAGTTTTAAGATGCCATATTATTGGGTATAGATATTCAGGTATAATAGTATTAAAAAAAACTCATTTCAGGAAAGAAAGAAACCAAAGGAAGGCACATATTTAGAAATTAGACCTCCTCAAACTGAATTCCAAGTGCAATACAGAGATTGCAATACACAAATTCTCAAGGTATATGAATTAGGGACAGCCTGGTAATGGGGAAACATGATTTTAGAAAGACAAAAAATTTGTATTACTACCTACCTAGAATATTTAACATTTCTCTTCATTTGTAGACACATCAAATATAATTTTCTCATAATCGATAATGCCTTTCAAGGGGTTTTCTGATGCCTAAATTTCAGATTAAAACTTTAATTACTAAGATCAATTGATTTCAAAATTCTTTAAATTTAAAAATGTTATGAATTCATAGGAAGTTGCAAAGGTAATATAGAATGGTGCTAGGTACCCTTCATTCATTTTCTACTACTATCAAAACCAGGAAATCAAAATAGGGACAAAATGTGCAAATAGCTCTATGTCACTTTATCTAGTCTAGATTCATGTAACTACCTCTGTAATAAAGATACAAAATTATCTCATCACAGATAATGTCCCCTTTGTTATTCCTTTATGGACATACCTAGCTTCCTCTCATCACCCCTAATCCCTGAACACTACTGATTAGTCTTCATTACTATGATTCTATTTCAACCATAAATGCAGCCATACTATTATGGTTTACACTGGGAATGTCCCCACAAAGTCCTCATGCGTTCATAGGCAGGACTCTTGGAAAGTGTGTGAATAGTGGGCACTTCATAGCAGAGTTGCTCTTAGGAAGTGAGGTCTGGCTGGAAGAGGTGGATCATTGGGGCATCACCTGGACAGGTATATGTATCTTATTTCCTTGCTCCTTTTTTCTCTCTGCTTCTTGGCCACCATGATGTGAGATGCTTTATTCCACTAGGCCCTTCAACCTTGCTATCCCTGCTTTGCAGTTAGCCAGCTATGGACTGAAACCTCCAGAGGCATGAGCCCAAATTAATATGTACGCCTTTAAAGTAGTGGGTGTTGGTGACTATGACACATAGATTGTATGTGGCCTTCAGTGAGTGACTTTTTTCCCCCATTCAGTGTAATACTCTATACATGCATGTAAATCCCTTGAAATTCATCAATAGTTTTCTACTTCATGTTGCTGACTAAAGGATTATTTATTATAATAATGTTTTTTGACTGATCTAGAGTTTGATTCCTGATATAGTTTTTTGGTCTAATGAGGCAAAGGAAACTTTTCCGGAAATCACTAGTATATTACAGGAGTTCACTAGACAGTAGAAAGTAAATTCTTGGGATAAATGGAGATAAATTTTAAAACCTTTCATGCTTGCAAGGATGAAGTACTTGAGGGGTTAAATGTGTGTTGTTTAAATATGTAAATTTGAGACCAACCTTAACTTCAAATTTAGAATTCAAGAAATGTTTGAATGAGTTTTCTGAGTAATTAAAGTAAAAGAGCTGGGCTAGATTAAGCAGTTTTTGGTAGCAAAAATTGGTAAGAATGTATCATGTTTCCTCTAAGAATTACTATTCAAAGAAAAACTATGGTGAGTCATATTCTTTACTATGTAATAGTTAATGTTATGCAAGCCAATAAAACTTTCTTCTAAATAAATGATGAATTAATAACTAGTAATTTATTAATTAATAAAATGACTTAAAATTATGAATAGAAGCATTAATTGGATAAACCTTGACTTATCAAAACTTAATTTACAGGCAACGTGTTAGCGATGATACCAAGATCTGGCACTTGGTGGCGGTATATCCAAGCTCACTTTGTTTCACTTGGTTAAAATTGAGGGAGGAGTAGAAGAAAATGGTTGAGGAATTAACTAGTTGAGGTTGACTAGGTTGTTTCTACCAGTATCATGAAAGATAAAGAAGACATATTGTCTTTGAATGAAGAAAAAGTTTTTGCAATCTTCAGACCTAAACTGATCTTCCAAGTTCTAAAGTCTAACATAGAGGCAAGTCTGAAAATTTCCTAAGGGGTATCATCAGCTCAGTAATATTAAAATAGAACTAATAATAGCCTTTTCATAGAGTTTTTTCGTACAACATTTCTTAAGCTGTGTGTATGGCACCACAACAAAATATACCACAGTAAGAATTTCCCCTACCCTAGCAACTTCCCCTGAACTCGTATAAGGCAAGAGGTTTATTATACTCTGCGTGTAAAATGGATGGTTTCTAATATGGGGGACTCCAGTTACAGATGAGACCGGAGAAATTACATTGAAAGTTTACGTAAGAAAGCATGGTGAGTATGAGGCTGATAACCCCTCTTCTGCCTCCTTACTCTACTCCTAGAATTTAGTAGCCAGAATTTTGTCCTTAGAAGAATGGAAATATCTCCTCTGAAGACTCTGATTAACCCCAGAAAAAAGTTCCAAAAGTATCAACGTCACTGGCTCTGGGATGAAGTGACCCATCCTGCTCATTTGACAGTAAAATTATAATCATTGATAGGCTTCACTCACATATTTAATGTGTCAACTCTTCGCTTCTCATCTTAAATAAGAAGAGTGAAGTGAGGCTACTAGGCAGATGAGGAGAACTTCTTACATAAAATACAGAAGCTAAACAAATGAAGATGGGGAGAACTTGGAACGAAAAGAGACTACCCAGAGAGAAGATTTAAAAATACAAACACAAATATCCTCAGAGAGCTTTAAGACATTACATGATGCAACTACAGATGCTATTAAAGGCAAACACAGAAACAAAGAACTTCTTAACTTCTTGAAATTAAAAATATATAATAGCACAAATAAAAGTTCAGCAGAAAGTGTTGGAAAATTAAAGTAAATAAGATTCCCAGGAAGTAAGATTAAGAAAAATAAATTGAAGCAAGATAAGTAAGTACACTGAGTACCAGCAAACACAAGTACATTTGCTGAGTAATAGAGTTCCAGAAAGAGAGAACAATATTGGAGGGGGTGACTATTTTCACAGTAGTAATTTAAAGATATTTCTTAAAACTGATACAACTGCATTTTCAGGCCATTAATCCACTGAAGTATAGGTAAAATTTGCCCCTTGCCCAGGCAAATTATTAAGCTATTTCAGAACATTGACAGAGAAGAAATATCCTCAGTTCTCCATGAATTGCCTTATCCAACGTGTGACATTTGAGGACTTGGCATGCAGCTCATCCAAACTGAGACTTGATGTAAAGATACAGTATATTTTGAAGACTTAGTTTAATTATTATTAAACTACTTATATTGCTTATGTCTTTAAATGATAATATTCTGGTTAAAGAAGATACCAAAATTAATTTTATTCCTTTCATTATTTTAAAAGCAGCTAGTAAAATTTAAAATTGCACACATTTCTAATATTTATGGTTAATGTCATATTTTTGTTGGATAGTATTCCCCTAGAATAATTAAAAATACCAGTCACAAGAGATCAGGAATGATGGGTTCTCCATGACACAAGAAATCAGAACACAAATCTTTAAAGGAAAACAAATTCTAATCTACACTTTCATACTCAGGTCAATTATCAGTCAAGTGAAAAAAGTAAGATATTCTCTAATATTGACATTCTCAAGATAATTACCCCTGAAACATCTGATCTTGGGGAGACACTGGATAATATCCTCTATGGAAATAAAGATATAATACAACAACAGGCAAGGCATGGGATTAAAAGTTAGGAAGGCTAAATTGGAGGAGAGAAAAGGGAATCTCCAGACAGCAGATAGACTAGCAAGCAATCAATCCACATGGAAAATCTTCAGATGGCTCCAGGAGGTCTTTTCTCAAGACAAGATTGATAGAGTACCTTGTGTATTTGTATTTTCTAAAGGCAGTACAAGATTGGCAGAAAGGGATTGAATTACTGACAGTTACATAGAAAATTACTTATGCAGCTGTTAACTCCAGGAAAAACAAAGGGTTGTATGTAAACAAAAATAATCATAGTTTATTCTCAATTGAGAATAGTGTTAATGTAGTTCTGTAAATGCAAATACTGAACATGAATCTAATAGAATAACTGTAAGGGGAGGAGAGGCCAATGACAGTGAGGCAACTGGAAGATGGGAAGAAATGGAGATTCATTTTCATCCTGAGTGTGGGTATTTTATTCACAAAACTGAAATTGAACAATCTAGAATTATAAAACTTGTACTTTAATAATATCAAAGTAATTTATTAAAATATCTTGTGTGGGGGCTAGGGTCCTAGAGCATTGAACCTAGAGCTTTCATATTAAGCTATGATCCACTTCCTCTTAAAATTTCTTTTGTTTTGAGACAGAATTTTGATAAATCATCAGTGCTGGGCTTGAAATTGAGGTCCTTTTGCCTCAGGCTCCCAGGTACTTGGATTACAGGTGTGTTATCACCATACCTGGCTAAAATATCTGTTTTAATAAATCAAATGTAGCTTTTTCTAGAGAGAAGGAAATGAAGAAAAAGAGAAATAAACAGGGAAATTTCTCTTTTATGTAACAACATAATGGAACTATTTAGCCATGAGTCACAGCCACAAGTAATTAGAGTTTAAAAATATTGTATTTCAAAAGGAGAACTGCAAGATCATTTTTAAAGTCATCACACCCAAAGTCTTCCTGTACTTCCTACGACCCTTTTGCCCAGTATAACATTCATAAAGGTGGAAGGTGAGACACATTTTATATAGGTTGCATAATCAATGAATGAGTTCGCAAATTTTGGAAAGAGTCATGAGTTGCCCTTTGAAAGGTTGGGATAAAGTTTCCTTTTCATCGATGTCTGTAGAACCATGCTCATATCATGCATTTAAAATGACTAGCCAAGAGGGGTTACAAAATCTTTGCAGGACATTTTTTTGAGGTTTTAAAAGAAAATTTTACAAAATGAAGGAACATTGCGGAACTCAGTCAGGAAACAATTTATATCTACTAAACGAAAAGAACACAGATTTCTCTCAGTTGAGGAAAGACCCATGAATGTGTCATCAAATCTTTTCTCTTCCTAATGTAACAATTTTTTTGATAGATAAGTTGCAATTTCCTTTCAAGTTAATTATTTAGGAAATATGATTCTTCTTGCTGATTTCACTTCTGTTTTAAAATAAATTAGTTACTGCAAATTAGTTGTTTCAGATCATTAGGAAACATATTAATAAATTGTGTTCTTAGGGGAGAAATTCAGATGAGTTGTTTAGAAGCACTGGGTCACAGGTGTTAGCTGAAACTACTTTATATATTTTTCCAGGCTCAGCCAGTTACTTCAGGGGCATCAAGCAGATGAACACGAAGGAATAAGAATATGCAAACATCCTTGTGAATGTGGGTGCTCTGTTAGAACACATGTTCCAATGTAAATAAGAATAATTGATGCTATGATCGTGATCTTTTATGACTAGTTCTGTTAAGTCAACAAGATTCTGTGCAAACTACTGTTCATAAGAACCAGCCTGGTGACATTTTTGCAAAATCTTTCTATTAAAGCTGACATTTGTTTAAATATAGAGTTCTATTTCATCATACTAAGGTTTTTATTTTTTGTAAGAAATTAAGATTTATCATTGCCAACACACGCACAAGATATTTTTAAGGGGATTTATATTCATACATGAGCCAGGTAATTTTTCAGGGGGTAAATTGACAGAGTTTCCCCTTCAGGAGCAACACAATGAGTAGAGATTCCCATCCTGCTCCATTAGCTCCCGATCAGTGGAATGCTTCCTAAGTAATTAGCCAGCTCTCTAAAGAAGAAAACCTGTTTTCAATGTTTCTAAGTGGAAATAATGGTAGACGTAGAACTAAGCTGGCTTTCTGTGTGATTCTGGCCAAATACAAAACTACTCTGGATTCTTGAGAAAAAGAAGAAGGAGAAGGAAGTGGGGGGAGGGGAAGGAGAAAAAGAAGTTGCCACTGCCACCACAGATTGGAAAATATAGTTTCAAGACACATATTTTAATAATCATTTGTATGAAGAATATATTACAACTAACAATACAACTAATAATGAGACAAAAATCCCAAAATATGGAT
>RJWT010012111.1:0-22722 GCA_004365215.1 Cuniculus paca
GATATTAGTTGCAGAGAAAGAGTCTTATATGGTCATTGCTCTCTTTTAGGGGATGACCATGTCAGGATTTAATGCATAACATTAATGCTGGAAGATGGGAATGTAGGAAGCAGAGAGATCCATTAGAAGGGCACCATAATAATTTCACAAAGCAGGGTATGGTGGTGCATACCTGTAATCGCAGACTTGGGAGGCAGGATGATCACTATGAGCCGGTCTGGGCTACACAGTGAGTTCAAGGCCAGTCTGATTACAAAGCATGACCCTGTCTCAAAAAACAAAACAAAAATTTCATGAGAGGTAGTGAGTCTTGGCTCAGGCAGTGATTTTGTGAGTAGACAATGTTCTACATTTCAGGATGAATACCAGATGCACTAACTTATTTCAGGATTCCTAAATAAAATTTTATTTATTTATGAGTAAACCTTTAATGTAAATAATTTGATAAGAGGCATATGAATCATGTAAAAACATATATCCTAATATATTCTTGCCAAGCGGCATTATTTCCAAATAGTTGCAGCATCTACACTGATGCTTATGGGAACCACAAAGTGGTAAACCATTCAGCAGTCCCCGGTTGTACTGTACCCATGAGGTAGCCCCTTTGCCCATACACCAATCCTTTCTTTAAGGAACGGTACCAGATTCTGTACTTCCCAATCCAAGTCACTTGAAGATTTAGTCGCAGGCTTGACCTTGCCAGGTCATGTAGATATTTTTCTTCTGAGGTATTAACACATTGGTGGCAGGGGGCAGAAGTGATAAGTAGGAGAAGGAAAAAGTGTCATACTTGGACCAGTTGCCACCTAAACCTCAGGAGGGAGTTAGTGTGACACAAAGGGTAAGACCCTAGACTGGGGAGTCAGAGCTCTGGGTTAAAAATTCTACCTCTGGACTTTACTGGTTGTTTGACTTTGGAGATATGGACACTTAGTCTAGGTTCCACTCTTGAAAATGTGATTGGTAATACAAATCACCTCAGTGTTTTTTCCATATGAAACTGCTTATTTAATTTCCATGCCTCCCAAAGACTCATGTTTTTAGTGCTGAACTTAACTTATAAGGTCTTTGAAAGTAATGCTAAATGTGTAGAAGTGTTCAATAATTGGATGATAATTATTATATATTGTTATAACTATTTTAATGTCACTAACATGGTTTCATGATCTTTGTAGGTTAAAAACACTTTTTGTGAGACAGTTTTATAAAATGCTAGATATAGTGCCTATTTAAGTGTGTTGCAAAAACAGTACTTGATGATGAGAGATCATACAGATTGGCAGCTCAGGGCAAACTTCCGAGGAGCAGATGTCTACCAGTGAAAGAAGCCATGAATTACAAAGGAGTTTTACTTCA
Source organism: Cuniculus paca (assembly GCA_004365215.1). Lineage (NCBI taxonomy): Eukaryota > Metazoa > Chordata > Mammalia > Rodentia > Cuniculidae > Cuniculus > Cuniculus paca. Next base: position 1,360 of record RJWT010012111.1, read on the forward strand.
GAACATGCATTACTCCATAATGTTTCTTTCCATTTTATCACTTATTTTTAAGTTAGTTTGAATGAAGTTAAAAGATCGATTTCCTTGGACAGAAACAGTGGGAACATCTCTCTTCTAGGAGGAGAGTGATGCGAGATGAAAGTGGGGCAGAAAAGCCCCAAATAGAATGTTGAGGATCCATTGCTGTTTCAACAAATTTTCCCTAGGACTGAACTTTAGTCATCCTGCTCAAACTTAAATAGGACTGAATCTTTGGGTGGATTTCCCACTGCATCTTAAGTGGTGCGGCAGCGCTTCTCATTGTTGCTGCAGTTATTTTCACAGACGTGGAGAGAGATATAGTGCCCATTGCTGTTTGATCATCTCAGGTTAAAAGTCAACATGTGGGCTGAGTCGTATTCCCACATTGGCTTCTACCTTTTAATTCCTTCTTAGGACTTCAGCATTTCCAGATATTTTAGTAAGATGCATTGCCTGGGCTCCTCTGGGGCTAGGTATATGTGAGAGAAGCACAATCGGATCATTGATGACTAGTAATATTTGCTTCTATTTCAGAGGTCTCTTCCCAATTCCCTGGTTCTGATTCCAATTTACTCTTTCTATCTGGATCTCTAATCTTCAGGAACCCTTGGTGACCATTTCTGTTAGAAGTAAATCTTTTTGTCTGTTCATCATGGCACAGAAAGGAAAAGAAATATACAAGTTGAAGTGAATCATAGAAAAGACTACAGAGAGCTAAGAAAAGTCTTTTTGTTACCATGAGCCCAGTGTAAGAGCTTCATCATTGTCTTAGTTCTGAATAGATTTCATATTTAAGGAAAATGAATAACCAGGAAAGAACATTGTATTTATAACACACATACTACAATGCATGCACCCTACAACACACGCCATGACATACACATCCTGCCTCTAGCCCCTTCCCCTCTCTCTCTCTCTGGGTCTCTTGTTCTGTGTTTCTTGACTGGCATAGGTGAGAAGCTTTCTATTTCCATGTCCTTCTACATTGATGCTTCTGCCTTGGAGCCAGGTGATCATGGACTAATATCTCTGGAACATGAACAAAAATAAACATTTCCTCCTTTAAATTGTGTATGTCAGGTATTGTGTCCCAGCAACACAATTCTGACTAACACACTCTTCTGAAAATGAAGAAAGAAATAAGTAGAGAAATTAGGAAAGCTATTGAGTAAAATCTGTATGTGTCACATCTTTCAGTCACAGAGGTTGCTCAGATCTTGATTCAAAAATTTGTTCTTAGAAGCAGGTAAGGTTTTGTTACCTCTATTTTACTAAGGAAGTAATGGGAGTGCAAGGTTAAGTAAGAGACTCTGTGGTTTATTCAAGTTCATATAGCTAGGAAGAGTCCGGAACATCAGATTTCCAAAGCAAGGCTCTTTTTGCATCTCTCTAAATCTACTTTGGCATTAAATTGAAGAGATCAGCTAGGTGGTTTGTTCATGGAATAAGTCAGCCTCACCTCTATTTCACATTGATATAAATGCCTTTCTTATTTTGGGTTGTATATTTGTCAGAAGCCCTCTTAATCACAGGCACAGTAGATGAAGATAAAGGTAAGAAAGGTTCGAGGCCCCCCCCACCCGCAGGGTTAAAACAATTTCCTTCTACCCCATGCCACTTCAGTAGGAAGGAGCTACCAGGGTTAGTATTTGTACTGTCTGGAGAAGAGCACTAGGTCGTGGCAGGGCCCTACTGAAATAACTTCCTTCACTGAAAGCCCAATACCTTTAAACTTTGCTACATACCAACTAATTCTGTGTTTCTTGTTGTTGCTGCTGCCTCCCTGAAAAAATCATCTGTGGCCTTTTAGCTTGGACTGTGGAAGCTAAGAAAATTCTAATTAAAATGTTTTAGTTTGTGAAGCTTTACCAGCGCTGAGAGTGACCCTTGCCCAGCTCAAAAAGAGCTTGATAAATGCCACAGCACAGTTGGCAAATGTTGTCAACCAGAAGCAATAAAATTATTAATGTTTTCCAATAATTCAGTCAAAAAAGGTCACACATTAGTCAGGAGTGGAATGATCAGAGAGAGGATATAGGAGTTAAAGAGTAACATCATCAGGAACCCAATAAATTTGCCAGATTTGAGGAAAGGACACAAAGTGATGTTGAAAGCAGAGCTCCAGGGCACCTGTGACTCTATGGAAGGAATCCTGCTAAATGCTAAAGAAGTATACTTGCTCCTAAAATCTTTCATGACTTTAGGTACCTTGGTTCTAGGATAGAAATTACTGATAAGTTTGAATGCATTGTGAAAGATATCATAATGAATGTTTCCCATTCATAAGGCTATAAGATTTTTTCTTAGCCATCATCACTCTTCCTTGATTTTTGCAACAATTCCATGAGGTAATTAAGTTATCAGTAGCTTAGGGTATGGAACTAAAGACAGGATAATGCATGGACTGCTAGGTAATCGTACAATCATTGAAGATCACTTCTAGTCTTCAGTTTTCATGTTATAAACTTAGATCCAAGAGCCTATAGAATAAGAAGACATTGCTTTTTTTCTTGTTATTTTTTATTAGTACATGTTCACTTTACAAAATGATTACAATCTTTGCAAGGAAATGGTACATATATATAACATCTCAAAGTTTTTCATCCTCATCTCCTCCTCCTTCCATTCTATCTCCTAAGCCCTTTCTCATCTGAAAAAGTCCTCCCTACTTCTTATTATCTTTTATTTTACTCTTTATTTACATTTGGAGCTTCTCATGTAAGAGAAATCATGTGATAGTTAAGCTTGTATGTCTGATTCATTTCACTTAATATGGTCTCCAGACTCATTCATTTTCCAAAAAAAACTCATGTTTTTTCCTTATGTATATAAGTACCAATTTTCTTTGTTCATTCATTATTCATTGGCATTTAGACTGCCTTCAAAATTCAGCTATTATGAATTGTGCTGCTGTCATGATGGGTATGCATGCATTACTAATATGATCATTTGAACTTTTTTAGGAAGATAAATAGAAGGAAACTAGCTGAGTCAAATGAAAGTTCCAGTATTAGTTTTCTGAGGAGTTTCCATACTGATTTCCATAGTGGTTGCACTAGTTTACGTTTCTACTAATAATATAAAAGAGTTCCTTTTCCCCAGCATCTTTTCTACCATTTGTTATTATTTGATATCTTTATGGTAGTCATTCTTTCTGGAGTGAGATGAAATCTCAGTGTTGTTTGAATTTGCATTTCTCCAATGGCCAGAAATGTTGCACATTTTTTTCATGTGTTTCTTACGCATTTGTATTTCTTCTGAGAAGAGTCCATTCATTTCAATTGCCCATTTTTGATTGAGTCTTTTATATTTTTTTATATTGGGGGAGAGTCTAATTTTTTTCAGTCTTCTAATATTCTAGATGTTAGTCCTTTGTCCAAGGAATGACTGCCAAATTATTTTCCTCATTCTGTTGATAACCTTTACACTTTGTGTTTCCTTCGATGTCCAAAAGGTTTTTAACATAATATGGTACCCTTTGTGGATTCATGGTGCTATTTGTTTTCCATGTAACTGGGGTTCTGTCCAGAAAGTCTTTGACTATACCTATGTCTTCAAGAGTTTTACTTATTTTATCTTCCAGCAGAAGACCTTGTGCAGGCTCATGACCATAAGGTCAGCCCTAGCCAGAAATGACATAGTAGTCACTGGAAACATAATCGCTAAATGGATGAATAGATGTATGATCACATCTCAATTTCTATGAGACAGTGGGTACAAATGAAGCTCACAAGCTTACCCAGTTTTATAGAGCCTACACTTGGTCTTGGCAGAAGTCAGGGCAAAGTTGCCCCTTAAGAGTGCCATAACAAAATATTACAGATTGGGTGGTTCAGATGACAAGAATTAATTTCTTCACAATTCTTGAAGTCCAAGGTGCTTGTAGGGTTCACTTTCTGTGTTCTTGTAAGGTCTTTTCTCTTTAGGCATGCATCTTTGTTGTCTCTTCTTCTTATTTTAAAGGGTACCAGTTTCATTTGATTTTTTAAACTTAGCCTTATGATATCATTTAAGCTTGATTACTTCTTTCAGGGTTTTGTGTTCAAATATGGTCCCTTTAGAGGACTTCTGAGATGGGCACAATTCTATAATACCAAGTCTAACTGAATTCTTAGAAAATAATCCAAAGGAACAATCAAAGATGGTGGAACAGTAAGCAGCAGAGTAAAGAGTCTCTGAGAGAAACAGTTCAGATGCTGGGCTACAACATCATGGAGAGGACAAGAAAGAAGGAAGGGGGTCCCCTGAACCCAGGAAGAATCTAAAATATGAATTGAAGCCCACAAAGAGAATAAAAAGAATTTAAATGAAGAAGAAGGTGGTGGCTGGCAGCGCCTTAGCCTGGAGCTGGACTCACCCTGCCAGAAGAGCTGCCGAGCCTTGGAGAAATGCGGTCGCGGTCACAGTGGCAGTCGCAATGGCAGTCGCAGTCGCAGCCAAGGTCAACTCCAGAGGTCTCTCCAGAGAGGCAAGGGAGTGAAGGAGAGTGGCAGACGTGGAGATCTCCTGGCTGGTGGTGAGTGCTGGGGACTCCATCCATGCACAGGAGAGAGTGATTGGCTAGGCGCCATCTTGGAGTCAGGCAGATTACACCCAGGTCCAAGACTGCTACCCACTTCTGCCAGCAGCACCAGGTTGTGGGCAGACCCATGGAAGTTGCTTGGACCAAGGCCAGAAAAGCCAAACAGTCATTCAGCATCTCCAGGTTGTGGGAAGACCTGAAGAAGCTGTTTGGACCAAGGTCTGCTCCCGTGCGCTTTTCAGACAACATTGTGTAGGTTCCTAAACAGCTTAGATTCGCAGGGCCTGCCCAGGTCTACTCCCATGCAAATTCCAGGTGGGTTGGGACCCAGCTCACCACAGAGACACGGGTGCCCACTGTTGGATGTACGTAGCCAGCACTGGCCAGAAAAGCTGAACAGTCTAGCTTCAGAGAAGTTGTGCCCAGTGCCGGGGTATCTGGGACCACACTACCCAGGTGTGTGGAAGAAATCAGGAATATGCCAAGATGAAGAGGGAGAGGGTAATCTCTGGTGTCCAACCCAAGCAACACAAGTCCGCAAGAGGTAACCACGGAGGAGATTGAGAATTGCACACCTGAAATGACTGAAGTGATGTCAACTGAAGTAAAGAAACAACTTCATGAAGCTACAAGAGAAATTAGAACAGAAATTCTATCCCAGGTAAAAGAAGAAATGAAAACCATAATAAAAGAAATACTAAACATCTCTAAAGAAGACACAGATAAAAAAATAGAGGAGCATAGGAAAATGAGGGAAACCATGAATGAACAATATAAAAGAGATTTAGAATTCATGAAACAGATTCAAAGAGATATCCAGAAAATTAAAAACTCCAATGAAAGCTGGCAAAATTATTTGAAAGAAATTGAAGCTAGACTTTCAAACCTGAAGACAGGTTTGCACCTTGTGATCATGAAAGTAAAGCTATCTTAAAAATAACAAGGACCCAGGAAGTAACAATTCAACAGTTGCGAGATAACTCAAAGAAGTATAACTTAAGAATTAAAAATGTGAGTGAAAAAGCAGGGGTCAAGACAAATGACATCAGGACCCTATTTACAGAAATAATTTCTGAGAATTTCCCAAGCATAGAAAAAGAAAGTGACATTCAAATAAGTGAAGCATATAGAACTCCAGCTAGCCATAACCAAAACAAATCTACACCCAGATATATAATAATCAAGATCCCAGAAATTAAACTCAAGAACAGAATATTAAAAGCTGTTAGGGAAAAGAAACAGATCACCTATAAAGGAAAACCCATCAGAATCATGGCAGACTTCTCAACACAAACCATAAAGTCAAGAAGAGCCTGGAGTGAAGTATTGCAAGTCCTAAACTTCCAACCCATACTGATGTACCCTGCAAAACTTTCTTTCAAAAGTAATGGAGAAACAAGATACTTCCATGACAAAGAACAACTCAAGGAATTCATGGCCACCAACCCAGCCCTAAAAAGAATACTAAAGGCCATCCTAGAGAGAGATAAAAAGGTCCCAGGAACAACGGCAGAGGGGGACCATCAAGTGGGGCCAGTCAATTGAATAGAGAGGAAAAATAGAGAGCCAATGGTAGGAAAATAGCATGGTAGAGACAATGCAGTGCAAGAGGGCCTCAAGGCACCAATAGAAAGAAACACAGACAGAGTAGATCAGGAGACAGCATCCATCAATATGCTTTATACAAGAAACACATTTAACTAGAAAGAAAACTCATAGACTGAAAGTCAAAAAGAGAGAACAATGCCCTATGTGACAGGGAGCCAGAAAAAAAGTAGGGGTAGCCTGCCCACTAATTGCAGAACAGATAAGAATGACATGGTTTTTTATGGGATGGAAACCTACTCAGCTATAAAGGAAGATAACCTCAAGGCTCTTGTAGGAGGATAGAGACAACTAGCAATCATGCTCATGGATGAAATTGTTCAGTCACATGGGTGAATTTCATGTTGCCTCTTTAGTATAACAAACTAAAGGAGTTAGTGGAATCCAAAATGTACAATACATATAGGGAAAGTCAAAGGGGAATAATTATCTAAAAAGGGAAGGAAGTGACCACTGTTAATCTAGTATCATGATTTGAAACTCATATTGTCTTCATTGTTCTGATTAGTTTCATTTTATTCTGATTTGTGTGATTTTATTATAGTTGATGGCATGGACACCTATTTTAAAGACAACAAAATATATAATGGCAGCCATCAAGAATGTCCAGTTATCTTGTTTAGAAACCCTGTATTGCTTTCATTGTTTTGTTTTGATTGGTTTTACTCTATTCTGTGTTGTTTAATTGTACTATGTCTGAAGGGGTAGGCCACTATCCTGAAGATAACAAACATTATGGTAGCCACTGCTGTGCTACTTGTATCTTGAACTTCTGCATTGCTTACATTGTTCTGCCTTGTTTGTCTTGTTTTCCTGTTTTATTTTGTTGTATTTTGTTTGATTTTACTCATCCCCTATGATATGGGCAGGTATATTGCAGGTAACGAGAGGCATTATGGTAGCCATTATCAATTTATTTTTACCCTGTCTAGAAGTCATGTACCATGTTCCTTGTTTTGTTGTGATTGACTCTACTCTGTTTGGTTTGGTTTGGTTTGGTTTGGTTGTGCTTTCTTCAAAAAAAAAAGCGAGAAAATAATCCAAAGGTCTAAGAAATAGAAAAGTATACTGAAGCCATCATTTTACTTTCTGCTTGCACAGGAATTAAGTACAGGCAGGTTGAAGGATTTTGCCCACTGTTTGACTTTGGGGGTTCCTCAGGTTGCCTAACTGTTGGTCAGGGTAATCTATGTTGATATGTGCTCCTCTTGGTCTCCAATTTCTATGACTATGCTTCCTTTAACATTGTCTCTCAACAAAACTTCGATCTATGGAATTTAACCACTCCCTCTCTTTTCTTTCTTTCTGTGCCACCAGGGACTGAACCCTTCACACATTGAGCTATTTCCCTTGTCCTCTAAAACTGTCTTGAGACAGAGTCACCTTAAATTGCTAAGTAGCCCAAGGGAAGACAATAGGTAAAGGCAGAGCAAAGGCTAAACTCAAACATGTAATTCTTTTGCTCCAGACTCCCAGAGTGCTGGGATTACAGGAGTGCCCTGCCATGCCCAACTCACTCTTTCTATTGACTTTGAAGCTGGTCATAGGCACCACATTCTGGTTCATCGTCAAGACTTCCTATTTCATCATATACTTGAGAAAGGATGTTTACAAGTCAAATGCAAGGTTATAGCTGTGTGCTATGTGTAATTCATTATCCATGTTCAATACAGTAATAATATATTATTTGTTCCTCAGGTCTACTTCTACATGTTGATTTCAACTTCCCACTTTGATAGTCTCTGAAATTGGAAGGATGTAATATAGTATGGATTTTACCTATGTCCTAACCTCAGTATAGAGAAGTTGAAAAATGTCCCCAAAATTTCAGAGCACAGAAAGATTTTGCAAGTCACTTTGCTTCTTTTAGACTGTTTCATCATCAGTAAATGGAGTTGAATACTTGTATCGACTTCACAGCATATCGGAGAAGTAAATGCACCAATATTTAGAATGTGCTTCAAACAGTTATGGGTGCTGGGTAAGCACTCAATAAATGTCATCATCATCTTCATGATAACATCATCAGGAAGCATGCAGTAGATTTCCACCTGTTAACTTACAGACTATAACTTTATGAGGTTTGAAGAGAGCTCACAAGTTCATCTCCCAGTTGTTTATGAGATTGTGTTCTCTGTTATCTTTCAAAGTGTTGTTCCAACTGGAATGAGTAAAACTAACTGTCTTGGACTCCTGGCCTCAGTTCTTATTAACTCTACGATGCTGAGCTGGTTATTCACCTTTTATGAGTCCTGGCTTGCTCAATTATAAGCATTCTTCCCGTGTGTGGTATGAATGACTTTGACTTAAATGTGGGCTGCTGGCCCACTGCTGCTCTGTCAGGCTTCCGGGTTACCTGAAATCAATAAGCAAAAGTAGATCAGAGTTATTATTTTAAAATCAATGACATATTGACATAACACAGATGTACATTTGCTTATGATTGGTCAGTGTTCCTGCTACTGTATATAGTGAGACAGGGAATTTTGAGGGTGAATAACCAGAACATATTAAATGCAGATGGATTTGAAGCCAGTGAAAAGGCTGTGTTAGTCAGATGGGTGGTAAATTCCATGGATCAAAACCTTGTTGAGAAGGAATTGTAAGAAAGCTGCATGGTGGCTCTCTAGAATATAAATTTGTTGAATGAATTTGTTAATATTAGAAATTACTTTCACAAGCCCACATTACAAGCACAGAATTATGACAGATATACACAAGCCATTTAATGGCAAGGAGAATTCTAATGGTCTAAATTGAGAAATCGCTCTCAATTAAATCCTGCAAACTAATAAGGGAAAAGATACTGCCAAGGTTGGGCCTTCAAACTCATCACTGGAACTGGCAGTTCAGGGGAACTTGTAATACCAGTTAATTTAGATGAACAATTACAGGAGGTAAAAGTGATTAAAAGAAAAATGAAGGGGATGGGAAGGTCAAATCACAATTTCATATGATCATGTAGCATCGAAAAATATAAACAAAATTGTTCAGATCAGTTTGGCTAAACATTTCCACTTTCATTATGTTACCATTTTAAATTTAAATTATCATTTTAAATTTTTAAAAAATGGCTATTATAGCCTGTCATGGTGGTGCATGCCTGTAATCCCAGCATTCAGGAGGCTGAGGCAGGAGGATTGTAGAAAGTTCAAGACCAGCCTGGGCTATAAAGTGAGCTCAAGGTCAGCCTGAACTGCATAGTGAGACCCTGTCTCAAAAAGACAGAAAAAAATGGCTATTATTATGTCACCTTTAAGCCATACAACATTTCGTGACATTAAGAAACTCAAATACAGCTATTTTCAAATATTTAAGCTTACTTTTAACATATTCTCATGAATACTTTGGCTATAATTTAGTTTGCTCTAATTAATATTGTATTATAATGGCATTGCTATATGCCTGGAGTCTTCACATATTTTTTGAAGTTGCTGTGTTTGGCCATTGCTTAACTGGTAGATAGTTTTTATTTCTAGTAGTTTACTTCTTGTGATGGCATTAGCACAAAGTATCTTTGTGTATATAAATTTTGTGTGTGTGTGATTTTGAATTATTGGTTTAGGACTAAAGTCCCATGATTGGGAGCAGTGGATCAGAAGCATAACATTTTGGCAGGTTATACAGACTATTTGTCCTGAACATTGACTACCACATGTCCTGCAAACTCCCCATGGACATTTGACCCTTGTGACAGAACTTTCTTCTCATAGTTCACTAACATGCAACCCACACTTTCAGTCTCCTGCTGACCCCAGCTCATGCCATGTTCCATGTTCTGGAGCTCATTCTGGCTTCTGTCTTTGATCTTGCTATGCACACGCATATTTCCTAAACAATACCCTCCCTTATCATTGCTCAAAGACAAGCCTTCTTCCTTACATTGACACATTCTCTTTAAACTGCTATTGTAGACCTAGTCTTTATCAAGCTAAACATGATAGTTTATCATGTAAACTGGCAATTCATTGTCTTATAAAAATTTCACATGAACTACTTTTATGACCTTGAACCAACTTATAAACAATGATGAAGGCAAAGGTTATGGGTTGTATGTATGTCTGTGGTCTGACTGTTTCTATCAGAAGTCTGGGACCACTTCTGTAACTCAGTAAATAGCTGCGAATCTCAGTAGTTAATTTTTACTTCTAAGTTACTTCTTCCAATAGTCCTGTGTGCTATCTTTTCAAAATCTTGTATTGAGTTTCATTTTTTATTCTAGCAAAAGGGAGGAAGGAGAGTGAGATTTTTGAGAGCATGGCTTAATTATTCTGAAGGAGATGAAGTGCAGAAATGCTAGCAATAAAAATAGCAAAAATTCAAGAAATTATTATAAACAGAAGCATATTTACCTCAAATGTTGAACATAATTCTGATGAATATTAACAGTTATCAATTGTCACAAATAGTGTTATGCAGCACCCTAGAGCTCAGCGTAAAAGTATAACCACATATTATCCACTCACAATCCTGTGAGTCACCAACTTAGAATGATAGATCTTTTGGTTCCAACTGGGCTCAGTTACAAGTCCTGGTGCTAGGTGACTGTTGGAAATAGAAGTTCAGCTCTCCTCTACACAGCTTTCCTATGTTTCCAGAATATTCTCATGTTATAGAAAAAAGGTAAAAGCAGACACCAGCACTTTTCAAGCTTCTTCTTGCAACATGTTTCTTTTGGATTGTTTGTGACAGAATCTCACTATGCTTCATGCTGTACTTTAAATTGCAGTCATCCTGCTTCAGCCTTTGGAGTGCCATCTTGCCTAGTTGCATCATGTTTGCAATATCCTATCAGAGACAAAGCAAGTCCCATAATTGAACCCAGAGTCAAGATGTAGGCCTAATGGCTAATTGTGTTAGTCGATGGTACAGCATTTTCCTACCACACTGGAGGCCATGGGTTCCACATGCAGTATCTTTCAAAAATGGTAGAGTACTGTCTGAGAGTGATGAGAGTTTTCCTGCAGTCTTAGCTACTTGGGAGGGTGTGACAGAAGAATCTAAGTTCAAGGTCAGCCTGGGCAACATCAGTAATAAGGCAAGACTATCTCAAAGACAAGCAAATGGAAAGAGATGAGGAAATCGCCCTCCCACAACTGTAGCAGTGAAGGCTTAGGTCTATACTACTGTATTGTAGACAAAAGTGAAGAAAAAGTAATTGAGACCATGTACTTTTTCTGGGAGGCCTTGGGGAATTGGGATTTCGTGTTGCTATCAATGGAGGAGGTAAGAGGAGCAGGCTAAGTCTTGGCACAGAGTGTACTAGGAAGGGGGAGCACCATAAATGCAGAGAAAGACTCTGCAAACTCTTCAACATCTCTGCTTAGTGTGTCATTAGTCCCGCTAGACAGAGAAAGGCCAGGTGTACTCCTTGCCTCTTACTTGTCAGAGGGCCATTTTGTGGGGGAACCAGGCCAGAACACAAGTCAGTTTGCTAGGGAGAGGCCTTTCATGGTTAGGGGTATAGAGGAACTCCTCATGAAATCTTTTTATTTCTCTCACTGTGACAGCCACACCTCATCTGATTTATCTTGGCAACCACACATACATCTCCTTTCTCTGAGGACCAGGAGTGAAGCGAAGGCTCAAAACTCACCCTGTGTTCTGAAAATGCACTCTATTCAGTAGAGTTTATGTCATGGCATTTAGCATTGAAGAACATTAAGAGAGCTTTGGGATATCAGAGTGATGATAAGCAGGACTCACAGACATTCCTTATGTGAACACTCTGCTCTGGATAGTGTGAGAAGTTCTAGGGTTATTGAGATGAGTGGGGAATTACTCTGTCCCTGAAAAGCTCACAGAGAGTGATGGCTATAGAAACAGAAACTTAGTGGATAATTAACAATAGAGCTTGATATATACAAAGTGCTCTGTGTGCCCAGCCCTATCTAAAGCAGACTGAGATGCAGGACTAACGTTTGGGAGAGCCGGAGAAGATATTCTATTCATAGAAGTAATAATGGAGGCATTGAGAATGGATGTGGTCTATTGGAGGGATCTCTTGAGAGTGCTAAGAGTGTTCAGTGCATGGAACACCATAGCTGGAAAAATGTCTTTGTATTTCTGAGTGTTAATCCAGGATGAGAGGTAAGAACTGGGACACTGATGGAAGCTAGAAAGGGTACTTCTCTTCCTGCCTGGGCTCTCAGCTTTCCAAGGGAAAACTACCATTTGGTTTCCATGGTGCAAAAATATTCATTATTGGTAGCTGCTAACGTCTTTTTATATTTAAATGACCTAAGTTTTGGTCATTTCCCATTTAATGAGTTCTGCTTTCTCAGGGAAGATTCTACAAAGTTTTCTAGAAGCCAGAGGTACATAACTGCTATTCTTCCAATGGGACACATTGTGTAAGATGTGGTTGAGAAGTGAGCACTCTGAGGAGGTGGCAGTGCATCAGGGCACACGGGCGCCTGACAGGATGGAGTGGGTGTGGCTTTGTAGAGGGGATGACAGAGGGGCTCCTAGCACCAGAACTTGGCTGCTTGGACTCTTGCTTCTGTGTTGCCATAACAGATATGCTAAAGAGCTATGAGAGACATGTGGAGGGAAACTGAACTTTCTCAGTCAAAAGTCAGTAAACCTGAAAACTCATACCTGAGCCCCCTGGGGCCAGAAGAACCATCAACCTAGATGTGTGATCTACAGAATTGAGACAGAAGAATTCCTCAGTGATATTGGACATTGTTCCTGGAGACACAGTTCTACCATGATAATCTTATGTATCTTTAAATTAATTCCTTTTCAGGTTAAAGTATGCAAAATTGTTTGCAACTTAGAGCCCTGGCAAATCACATGATAAAAGATGAACACAAGAAAGCAGACAAAAATGCTATCTTATATCTTAGCCTTCTTGCCAGCTGCTGCACCAGTCTAGGTAGCATTGTGGTCTGTCTGAAAGCTCTCGGGGCTTATGTGAGATTTTTATGTGACTCATGGAGTTTGGCTACAACATGAAAGGAAATTGGTACAGGTACAAAGCACCAGGTACAAAGAACGATTGCCATGAACCCAATGACTGTTGGAGTGGGCATTTGTACAGAATCTCCCAGGCAAGCGCCAACTGGAGTAGCAGGAACTGAGAGAGAGGAAAAACTGTGGTTCAGTAGTTATCTGGACAGAAAGGAGGGAGAGAAGTAACTAAAACCAGGGCTAAAGGAACCCAAGATGTGCTGGGGTGGAAGAGGGAGGACAGGCAACAGAGATTAGCCACACACTGGCTTCTTTGAAATGTATGTCTACCTTGGCTTCTCTGGCTCTGAGGAAGGGAGGGTGTGGTTTCTGAATGAAGCCAGTTTCTGACACACATTGTATTTCACTGTGGTATGAGTGTGAAGACTTATGTTTAAAATCTTTGCCCTTTCTCATTGATTTCTGCACTCTCTCTCTCTGTTTATTCTTTTCAGTTAAAAGTGTGGAGAGAAGACAAGAATGTCAGTTACACTTATTTTCATGCAAATGCCATAATTTTGCTCTTCTTTATTGATGAATAGTACTCTACAGTGTATATTTACCACATTTTCTTTATCACTGTTGATGGGCATTTAGAATGATTCTACACTTCTACTACTGTCAATAAAGCTACTATAGACATGGGCATTCAAGTATCTGTATTGTATGCTGCTTTTGATTGCTTTATGTATCCAACAGTAGCATAGCTAGTAGTTTTTTGATTACTGGTTTTGATAGTGACTGGATAAAGTTACATTATCCAACAGTGTATAAAAAGTTCTTTTTTCCTTTATTCTCACTGAAAGTTGTTGGACACTTCTCAAATGATAAAGTAAAAGTGGCCAATAATTACATGAAAAAGTATGAAAAAGTATCCAACATTTTTAGTGATCAGAGAAATGCAAATGAAAACAATATTGTGGGTCAAGGGTGCATGCCTACAATACTAGCACTCTGGGAGGCTAAAGCAAGAGTATTCCAAATTTGAATCCTACCTGACCTTACTAAAAAAAAGAAAAGAAAAAGAGCTGATGTTGTATCTCAGTGCATATGCCTTGGGTTCAATCTCCAGTATCACAAGAAACAAACAAGAAAACTAAATTTAAATTGAGATTCCATCTCCCCCCAGTGAGAAACATTACTTATGAAGAGTAATATTTTACTAGGCTTATGTTCTGAATATTTCTTCTGTTCTCTCATTTCTGGGTCCTTTTTGATGTGTTGTTATAATTATTATTATTGTTATTTTTATTATTATTTTGCTGCTGGTTCACTGGAGTTCACATCTTGTTGCTCAAAGGAACATCAAGGCAGGCAGGAATGGACCTGCCTACAGGACTCTGAAAATGCAATTTTCACATTAGATCAGTGATATCTTTCTTCTTGGATATTGCCCTACATGGCTTAACTCTATAGGAAAATAAATTCAATAGGCTTATTGCCAGAGGTTTTTTGTTTGTAGAGAAAATGTGGCTCTGCCTCACAAAGCCTCTGCCTAGCATCTATCAAGGGGCTAGAAGTGGAAATGCAGACAGGACATGTATATTATAGTAGTGATTATCAACCATCTGCCAAATGCTTACCTAGAGCTAGGGACTGAGATAAACATTTTAATCACATGATTTTAATTAAAGTCTCTTATGAAACAAGGTGGTCAGGTTGCTATAGTACACTATTTGCCTTGTGATATTTCGTTAGTGTTCTCACTGACAGATGAAGAAACTGTGCCTTTACCTTCACATAGGTAGGAAGTGGAGGAATTGAGATTTTGATTCAGGCTGGCTTTTTGTTTGTTTTTCTGTTTGTTTGTTTTTGAGGCAGGGTCTTTGTATGTATTTCAAGTTGGCCTTGACCTCACTATGTGGCCCAGGCTGGCCTCAAACTTGCAGTGATTCTCTGTTTCAGCCTCCTGAGTGCTAGGGTTACAGGCATGTGCCATCACACCTGGCAAGCAGGCTTTGATACTACTATGGTCTACTGTTGCCTCCCTGGACAAGAAAAGATGTTGAACCCTTTCCCTGCTAGCTCTTAACACTTGGCTCAGTTGGTGGTTACCACGTTTAGAAAAATCGTATTTTCTTAGTGTATGGGGTCAAGTCTACTACCTTTTATATATTCTTGCCAGCACAATGCCCTGATTATTTATAGTTACTTTTCCATTTAATGCTTGATTAAACAGACTGGTGGGTTGAGTTGTGCTACCAGATAATGGATTCTGCATTTGCTTTCGCTTTGCCCTTCCCCGCCCCTTACCCTTTCCATCATCTGATTCACAGGATATTTCCTTATTATCATGAAATCTGGGGGCAGAGCAATCTTATTTCTGTTTTCTATTAGCATTTTTAGTTTGA
This sequence comes from Cuniculus paca, assembly GCA_004365215.1. Taxonomy (NCBI): domain Eukaryota; kingdom Metazoa; phylum Chordata; class Mammalia; order Rodentia; family Cuniculidae; genus Cuniculus; species Cuniculus paca. The sequence goes on from RJWT010012111.1 coordinate 16,813, forward strand.
AGACCTTTGTTCGATGGGCGTGGTATATTCAAAACTTCTCTTTGTGATTCAGATGGTCCCTGCCAAAGGAATTTCCAAGCACAGTTTAAAAAAGGGAGAAGTGGTTTATCTGAACCAATGCTTACCCACAGGTCATTTTGGTTTTAGCTTTGCAATGCAGACTAAATTTTGATGTTTCTGTATGGGAGGAGGTGGAAAGAAGTCAGCTACATGGGGTACCCAGATAGGACTCTGCAGTGACTCCAAGGAAGATCAGTTTCTTCCTATTGGTGGAACTAGTCAAAGCAGGATACTCTCCAGAATCCAGTTCAAGAACTCTTAACCAAGAGTCAGTTCTCCAATCATTTAGGAAGCTCCTAGCTTCATTTCTCTAGCTTCTATTTAAAAAAGGTTTTCTGAGTCTTAATATGTGTTGGTTGGTAAAGTTCCCTGAGGATTCTGAGGTACACACCTGTATTTGTCAGCTTTCCCATTGCTGGAACACAATACCCTCAGTGGTATTTTCTGGAGTGCTTGCCTAGCATGAAAGAGTCCCTGAGTTCTCCCATAATTTAAAGAGAGTTTTAATTTGGCTTATGTTTCAGAGGATTCAGTCCATGATCAGCTGACCTCAAGGCAGAAATATCATGGTGTAAAGTCATGGCAGAGGAAAGCTGCTCCTCTCATAGCAGCCAAAAAACAGAAATGAGGAGCCAAGGTGGGTGGTATACACCCCAAAGGCAACTACTCAGTGATACACCTTTCTCAAACAAGCCTCACCTCCTCATCTTCATGGCACATTTTGCAGTGAACTATATCCTCCATGACCCAATCACATCCTGAAAGCTCCACCTCTGAACACACAAGACTTTTGGGGGGCATTCCAGATGTAACGTATAACAATACCCTTCAGGTAAGACAGTTCACCTGCCATAGGGTAGTGCAGGACTTGATCTTATGACCCTGTATACTTGAAGTCAGAGACAGAGAGTTGATTAAATGAGGTAAATCATAAATGAATTATCATCGTACCAGCATTCAGTAAATGAAAATCATTACTGTTACTGAATCAGAAGTGGAGTATAATCCCAGAACACAAACAGTGAGCGAGGTGATGAAGACAGAGGGTCTGAGATAAATTGTTAAGCCAAGGGCAGTAAAAGTCACAGTTAGGCATGATAGAGAAGTCCCAGCTCTCTGATTTTAGGGGTGGAACAATACAGAAACATAAGAACAGGCCCAACAGGGTTGTGAGTGATCAGATCTGAATGCTTGACAACCGAATGCCTAGCTTTCCTTCTACCTCTCCTGTTTGTGGATGTATCGTCTACATATTTAGCCTTATTAATTTCCTACTGGTGGCATCTTTCACCAATGCATTTAAGATCCTGACATTATAAGAAATTAAGTCAATTTTTATGTCCTGGAGCATAGCAGGTTTTCAGTTTTCTGGGTAATCAACACATAAGTGTCATTATTTTCTGTCTGGGCCTTCCGTGTACCCTCCTTGGCAGCTCTTCACAGAGAAATGAGATGAAGAATGAGTTAGATAAAGGAAGGAGGTCAGTGAGAAACTTAACTCTGCGTATGTGGGACTCTGACATAATTCGTAACGTGTCTCTCGCTCAGTTGTGTCAAATCTTTCATTTAACACTCTGTGACCCTGCCACTAAGAAACTTAATTGCTTTGCTTGCCAGCCTGAAATAAATTCATCACCTAAGTTTGGAAAATGAGATAACCTGACCATGAAGTTGTCTTCCCTGCCTGGGAGCCAATTGGTGCCATTAAACACCACAGAGGAGGAATAAGGTGGACATGTGGGGTATGACTGGCTTTGGCTGGCCCCATCTGGCCCTAGCTGTGGCTGAGATGGAAATAGATTCAAACACTATTTCCTGCCAGGGCTCCCAGGCTGATATTTAATCTCTACCATTTAGTCAGAGTGATCTTCTTTACTACAAGAGTAACAAGTAATGTCTTTATTTGATTATATAGCACATTGACTGATTGCTTCAATAGATTTTACTGATTTATTCTTCAACATTTTTGTACCCACCTTTTGTTTTGCCAGCTAGATGTGAGTGTATAAGGTGTAAATACACACTGTTATCAAGTATTTGCATTTTTACCAGTCTGATGAATGGAAAAAAGTATTTTACTTTGATTTCATTGATCTATTTTTGATCATAGTGAGACTGATCCACAGTTTATATTTTCAGACATTTTTATTTGCTTCACTTTAAGCCACTCAAATATCTCCTTTAGCTGTTTGAAAATTCTTTAGTCTTTTTGTTTTCATTTCAGAAATTCTTTATCTCTCATGGCTACAGGTCCATTGCTGGATATGTAATATGTCTCTTGGTCTATTCTTTTATTTTTAACATTTCTTGTGATCTCTATTCTAAAATGGAAGTTTCAAATTCAAATGAAGCTAAAATTTTCAGTCTTTTCCTTTTCAGTTTTGGTTGTTTGTCTTGGCAATAAAGGCATCTTAGTCAAACAGAGATCCATATCCTCCTCTACTTTACTCTGATGCTTTAATAATATTGACTAGTATTGCCATTTTATGTTGAGGTTATAAATCTCTCTGTTATTCTGGAATGATGTGAGGTAGGGCTTAAATTAATCTTACCTCAGATGTCAGTTAGGGCTGCCAACACAGTTACTGACAAGCTTCCTTGCCCCATCCTACACCACTGACTGAACTTATAGCATTATCATATGCTAAATTCCATTTATACATTTCCCATTTACAGACTTCATGTTCTATTCTATTTATTTATACATTATTCCTTTTCTAATAACACACATTTTGATCACAAATGCTGTAGAATATTTGCAATCTGCAGAGCTAACTACACATCTTATTCTTTCTCAAACTTTTTCAGCTCTTTGTTATGCCCATGAATTTTAACACCAGTTTTGATCATTGTTTTATCTTTCCTTCTTTCCATCCTTTCTCCAGTTTATTCTTTGCCTCTTTTCTTTTCTTCTACTCTTTTTTCTAGTTGATCTTTTTATTTCCTTTATTACTCTGTTTTCTCCTTTTCCTCCATTTTCTCTGGGAGAGTAGACAGAAATCTGGAATGGGTATCAGAAAATCAAAGTTTGGATCTCAGTTCTCTCATGAATTAGCTGTGTGACATTGAGAAGTCCTCGCTGTGTTTTAGTTTCTTTTGTTCTGAAATGAGAGAATGAATTAGACAAATTCTGACATCCTTTCCACTTTCTGCTCTTCTTTCTCATGACAGCTTTTCAATATTCTTTAATCTCAGTAAGTTCTACTCACCATTTTATAGGTCTTACTAAAAAATAATGCCTCTTCTCTCCACACTTCACCCCATCTTCCTCTCCTCCACCCAATCACACACTTGCAGGCCCTGCTGTCAGAAAGCTGCATCTATGTGGCCCAACACTATCATGTTTGGCCTTGACGTTTGCAGATGTTCTCAGCAAAGCAAAGAAAAGGAGCATTGGGTGGTTGCTTGTATAAGGGTTTAGCTATTTAAACAGGCTAAACAGCTGAGTCCTTTCTAAGATACAGAGTGCCTATCAACCATGATCACTTGGGTGAGATTAGCTGACAACTTGTCCAGGCAGCTACCACCTGCTGGCAATGTGGCCTCTGTTGCAAACCTTAGCAAATGACTAGGGTGTACTTGCACTGTCCAGCTGCCATGTTTGCTTTTCTAGCTGTCAGTGGTCACAGTTAGAGGGTGAATGAGACAATAGATACTCTTCTGACTAATTAAACTCTAAATGAAAGCAGTTTTAAATCAGATGGTCTCCAAGTTCTCATTTTCCTTGAATATGCTAATAGACAAACACTGTCTTCTCTGAATATTAAATTTTCTAAAGACCTGAGAAAGACTTTCCACTTATAGGGGGAGGGATTGACCAATGTGCCTTGATGATTTTGGTCAATAGTTTTTGAATTTCATGGGTGACAGTATGGTTGACAGCGGGGTTCAAACAGTCATAGCCCAGGGAAGCAAAAACTGTCTTGCCCATGGCTTCTACCCATTCTCCTGGGGCGGTTTACTCCAGTCATTGCAGGCATACAAAAGCAAAGCCTTTTATGCCAGTTTAGTACAACCCAGAACTGTCCCTAATTTAGAGTCCTTATAGTGTGAGCAGATGCCTCGGCGGCAGTTGCCTTGTGGCTCAGTTCTCTATCTGCACAATTTTGTCTTCTCGTTTCCTGCCGAGTGTATCTCCAAGGAACAATTCCTCAAGGCCTTCTGTCTCAAAGTCATTTTAATCCCATATTAAGATACATATGTTGCATTATTCCCAGTAAGAGCTCCCAGTTCTGTACCTTTCTGACACCGTGACTGATGCCAAATACTGTTTTAGCATTTACCCAATGAATAAATGGAATGAATGAATATAAATGCTTGTGAGATGGGAAGCACTGAGTTTTGTGTTTTTTCCTTTGTTGAGCTATACATTCCAACACTTAGTTACATTCTAACACTTCTAAATCATCTCAAAGCTGGAAAACCTGAAAAATCCATTTTAAGGGAATTACTGAAACAGTATAAAAAAATGACTGTTATGGTTTAGTTTTGGAGTATCCTTCAAAAAACTCATGTGTCTGGGAGTAATTGGATGATGAAGGAACTATACTTTTAAATTTTTTTTTTTTTTTTTTGCAGCACCAGGGATTGAACTCATGACCTTGCACTTGCCAGACAGGCGCTTAGACCGCTGAGCTAGATCCCTAGCCCTGAAGGAACTATACTTATCAGTGGTTTTGTCCTCTCATGGACACTCAGGTTAGGAGGCAGGCCTTAGTTAGAGATGCTTAACTGGGGTCATGAGTAGAAGGGTTTACACCCTTCCCCAGATTTTCCCAGTCTTTCTCTGCTTCCTGGCTGCTATGAGATAGGCAGCTTTCCACTAGTCCATTTCTGCCTGCCTGTTAGCCAGATGACCATGGGCTGAAAAGGTGAGCCAACATAAACTTCTTCTCTTTAAATTTGTGGGTGTCAGGTTTTGTGTCCCAGTAATGAGAAAATGACTAAGGAAGATTTTGGTATTGGAGAAGTTAGGTCATTGCTATGAATATACCTGACACCAGGTAGAAACCTTAGAAACCTTTGAAACTGAATTGCAGGAAAAGTTGGAAAGGCTTAGAGATGCTGGGTAGAGAAGCCCTAGAATGCGGTAAGCTGAGCTTGATGGGAGATTCTGGTCATAGCTCAGCAGACCAGAATGCTGATAGAAATGCAGATGGTAAAGGCCAAGTTCAGGAAGGTTCTGGAAGGGTCAAGGATTCCATTGGCAGTTAGAATCAAGATCATATGTGTTATGCTCTGGCAGAAAATTTGTATGTTTTGCCTATGTCCTGAGACTTTGTGGGAGCCTGAGTTTAAATTCAGTGAACCAATTTTTCTGGAAGAGGAATTTTCAAGACAACTCAATATTCAGGCTATGGCATGGACACTAATCACTACTTTAGCCAGGAGCAAAAAGCAATAGGGTGAATATGAATGTCTAATGTTTCATCAGAGAAGAAGTGCTTGCAATGTTAGGGTCTCAGCATCATTGCTGAAAATATTAGCATTGAAAAGAAGCCAACTACTTTCCATCAGGACAATAGGAAATATGCCTCAAGGACATCTCAGGAATAAGCAGGATCCTACCTTTCATAGATTCGGTGATGCAAAACCTGAAAACTTTGCTTTGATAAGAATTCTAGAGCACCTTTCTTGAAAAGAATTACCTAGGAAATTGATTCTCTGGAATCTATTTGATGGTGTTTAGCTATATAGCCAGGGTGCTACCTCAATGTAAGGCACTGGGGCACTGGGCTGACTGGGGCTTGGATCCTGCAGGACCTGTGTAGCTAGCTGGGGCACACTCCTAAAAGATGGTGCCTGAGCATTGTGCTAGTCTGGGCAGAGCTCAGATCCCCCAGGACCACG
>RJWT010012112.1:0-22707 GCA_004365215.1 Cuniculus paca
ACAACGTCACGTGCTTCTCCTCTGTCTCATTTCCAGACTTCTTTTCTAAATCCGTCATCTTTTTTTCCCCTCTATGTCTCTGCTGTTGTTTTGGATGTTAAATTCTATAAAAGTGGGCCACAGAGTGACAGTGAACAGATCATCAGATGACTGCAGAGACTGCTACTTAGGAAAAACAGCATAAAATGCATCAAGATTTATTTCCTTGCTAGTGCTTCCTTTTCTAAATAAAACAAACTCTCAGAAGGCCAAAATGTCCCAGCACCAACAACAGACTTTTTAACATTTCAACGAAACTTAGCATTTAATTAAGTAGGATCAATTTTCTACATAGACACTTAGATTTAGCTTACAAAATCAATGTTTTAGTGTACTAAAGGAGAAAAAGATTAAAATTTTATCAGAATTTTTCTTTTCATAATGTATTAAGTGAAAAGCTATTTAGGACATTTTAAGCCTTCAACAAAAAGAGTTTACAAAAAATTGATTCCACAGTCAGCGAATACAGTGGACTCTAGAATAATGGTCATTATAACAGTTTCACTGAAACCTCATTCCAGAACCCTTGCAAGTGGCCAATTTACTCCAAATTCACAGTTAGTTTAGTAAGTGTAGTCATTTTTCTAGGTCAGTTCAAGCAGTGATAAAAAGCCTGACATGTCATAACTGAAAACAATTTTTTGGAAAGTCACTGAAATCAATCCATTTTTCATGAACATTTCATGTAGTTTATTCATTGAAACTAGAAAACTTGCAATTTTGGTACATAAAAATGCAGAAGTATGGGGAACTTAAGTTAGTTACACAAATTTCCCTTGTTCATCATTGCTGTAGTTTGAATGTCAGAATCTTCCCGGAAGAACACTTGTGTTGCAGACTTAAAAGGTGGCAGAACCCTTAAGAAGCAGGTCCTAGTGGAAGGACGTTTGTCCCAGGGGACGTGCCCTCTTCCTATCCAGCTCTTTCCTTTCTGACCCTGGTAAGGCGGACAGACCTTCTCTGGCACGGCCATCTGCACCTGCCAAGGTGTACTGCACCTCCACAGGTCCAAAGCAAGGAGGCCAAGTGCCCATGGACTCAAAGCTCTAAAACCAAGAAAGAAAATAAATCTTCCCTCCTTATAGGTTGCTTATCACAGGTATTTTGGTGTCAAACAGTCTTTACTGAAAATGAGGTAATTACACAAACGGTTTCCTCAGAAAGTATAGGTCTGTCGAGAGTGTACTGTAAGAATCTCCAACTGTAGAAAGTCTAAAAAAAACTGCATACAGTCAAATCAAACAATAGAAAAGACCAAACCTATGGTATAAGCAGGGGAAGTATGTTGAATATGATTTGACAGCATTAGACATAGAGTGGTACCTCAGTCCACACACTTAAGTTATTCCATGATTTGGGGGAATTGTTCGTGTTTCTGTTTGCATGGGAAAGACAGCTGCAGTTCTATTCCTCATGTGATGCAGAGTTCATGAACAAAAGCAAAATTTTGCCAAAGCGTTCATGAACCAAGGTACCACTGTAATGTTTCATGCTACTCGAAGTATAAAAATGTACAGAGCTCAACATACAGATTTCATCAATAGCAAATATTTGACAGCCATAGAAAGTGACCATCAAATCATAATTCCATGCATAGCCCAACTCTTACAGCTGAGTTAAAGAGAAATTTTGTTTCTTTATTCTCATATTCTGACAGGCTGGAATCAACTCAGGCTCATGTTTTCAGCTCCATTTAATTAGGCCATAGATTTTCTTTCTGCTGGTTGATCTTTGTAGCTCTTGACACTGTTTCGGGTCATCTTTTCTTTTCCACAAAATGTAGCTGATGCTTCTGAATGAGTATCTTAGATCTTTCAATCTCTTTGTCTTAACAAAGGATTTTATGTCACACTCTTGACTTTATCTTCACTATATTTACAGGAAGCCCGCTAGATAATATCTGTCTTGGAAGTCATTATTTGAGAATTGCCACCCATCTGGATACAATAATGATAATCTTAGTTTTCAATCCATCAGGCAGTATTAGCTGGTTTCTTTACATTTAGGTCAACTCTTTCTGCATGGTTCTTGCACTTTAGAAAGTATTCAGCTCTTCTTAGAAATCTCTTTCAGCTAACTAGTCAGTTTATTAGCTTTATGTCTTATTTTTCACTGAATCCAGGTTAAGGTATTGCCAATGACCACTCCTCTCTGTCAGCTTCCTAGGTACATCTTTCTATTTTCTCTCTGCCCTTCAGTAAGCATATGAGCCATGTGAGGTGAATCTAAAACCTGGCTTGGGCCCCTTCCAGGCTTCACTAATTATTACTGCAAGCTTGTTGAAAGTCGTGTAGGATTCTCTTGGACATTCAGTCCAAAAGTCAATGCCATATGTAAATAAAACTGGCAAAAACCATCATTTTTCTACAAAATAGCTACTTGTATTCCTTGCTCCATATCATCTCATCTTTGGATGTTGCTATTTTGGCCCATCATAGGTAACTACATTGCTGTGTACTTTGTTACACTACCAAAGTGCAGGTGTAAAAGTGAAGAAATGCCATAAAAATATACATCAGTAATTAGAATAATGACAAACACACCTTCAATGACCTTTCTAATACTTAGCATCATCGTTATTAGTGTATCGAGCCTTGTTTGATGGGGTGGCAGAATGAAATTGTGGACTGAGGAGGAGAAGTGTAAGTAGGGAAGTTTATTAAGAAAGTAAAAACAAGCAATAAGAAAAGCTCTCTTTATCTCAGAGACCAACAAGGGGGTTAGCGAGGCATTTTTGTCTAGAGATTTTTATAGGACCTGAGAAAGAAGTGTTTTTATTTGTGTTTTCTATGGCTATTTAGGATTGAGTGGTTTTTATCTATAGGGAAACAATTACATATTTAAAAAGACCCAGTAATGAAAGTGATCAAGTGTCATCAAGACATATATGACAATCTCTGGTTTGGTTATGCTATGAGGTGGTCTTTGACAGAAGGCTTTGTGGCAGTCCATAGGTGGCCAAAGACATCTGTCAATTGCATACCTCCCAATGCCTTTTCTACAGTTTAAGAACTGGGCCCACTTCCTTGTGCTGGCCTCACTTGTTTATCATGACTCTCTTTTGGAAGTCCGTGTCCTAACTGCTTGCACCTGGTCCATCTCCTGTCTGTAACTTGTGGAGAACTCAGTCACTAAGGATCTACATGGGTGGGAGGAGCTCTTATGTCTGAAATAACCAGTTTATATCCTATCTAAATACCATTGACATTACCTCAACTTTCTTTTTGTTTCTTTTCCTTAAATTTGGAAACTCAGTATCTCGATTTGAATAATTTACAAACACCTTCTAAGAACTGAGGAAAATCTTAAAGGACAACCTATTTCTCATATTGATTTTGTTCTAGGCTTTATTTAGCATGAGCTCCTGTGTTTATTTTCCATTTGCATCCTTTTTGTGTATTTATTTGTTTCACTGAATGATACAGATGATTTTCCAAATGATTTTAGGATTGAAACTGATTTTACCAGAAGGTCAAGTGGAATAAAGTATTAGGAAAAACTAGCACACTTTTCTGCTTTTCATGTAATATGATAGACTTACCACATGATTTCAGTGTTTCTGTTGGATCATTTCTTTCAAATATATTAGTAGTATTTTAGTTATTATTGCCACTCTGCTCAACAGAAAGCCTAGTAATTCTCGCTTACAACTGACCTACTGCAAGAGAACAAACTCAATCAAATCTCCTGAAGTTCAAACTAGGCGTTAGTGTTAATTGAGGCTTGTTTCTATCACTGTTAAGTATAGTAGATTTTTGCGTACACTCCATTTGTTTGGTTCACATCAAACATCAAAGTCCTTATCCAAGGCATTAATAGTCAAAGTATCCTTTACCATTTCCTAGTTTTTGACAGATTCAAGTCCAGGCAGCAGATTATAAACAGGCAGCCCACCTGGCTCTCAGCACAATGAGTTGTTATCACATATCTGCACAAAGTGAACAATGGGTTTTACTTCTGTCTGCCTTACCTGCAAAGCTCCTCTCTAAAATAGCATGTACCTTGTAGCTAAAAAAAGAAATTTCAGAGTAATATACAGCAGAGTTGTAGCAGGATTAGAGAGGAAGAAATAAATCACTTTAAATTTCTGCTTTTACTAATTTGCAATGCTGCAATCTATGCATATTGGCTGCACACCTATTGAGTGTCAAGGGTAGCCAGAAAAATAGGATAAATATGTACCAATATTTTACATAGAAATGACTACTAATACAAAATTATATCAGGATGAAGAGTTCAAGATTACTAGTTTGCACTGAATTTTTTCTATAAACTAGAAGAGATCATTATTTATAAAGGATTTTAGACTTTAAAGTATTCTTTGTTTCTGGTTCTGTACTTATTTTACTTATGATTAATATTGAATTGTCCTTCTCATAGTAAGTGTCATAGGAATATATAAGGCATTTATTTTCCCAACCTCAAATATTTTTATTAGAGTCTGTTATTTGGGATATATCCTTTAACTATAGCATCAGGAATTAATATATTAATTATATATTATATATTATATTATTATATATTAATATATATTAGTTATATATTAGTATATAATTAATATATTAATTTAAGCCTAAGCCTTATATACTTATATATTTATGTTTGTATTTATATATAAATGAAATGAGTACTTGTCATAATAGGGCTTAAATAAGACAATTAGACTGCCCTGTCTAAACATATATTAGATAATTTAAAAAATACTGTGGTAATTATCTCAACAGAGTATAGGAATATATAGCAAAGGTGCATGAGATTAGGTCTCTGAGGAAAAATTTAGAGGAAATGATATTTCTTCATCTCTCAGAGTGCTACATGAATGAATGTAACAGCAATAAGATTCAGTGTAAAAAACAACGTTAGGAAATGGAAAGATACTTAAAGTTTTTTCACATTTACCAAGTAGACTTGTATTAATTGCTTCATCTTTGATGGTGCATTTCACTTCTGTTTGTTTGTTAGTTTTAATATAGTAATGGAAATTGAACTCAGGGCCTTGTAAATGCTAGGCAAGTGCTCAACCACCAAGTTACTTTCTCGGTTATGCTGGTACACGTAATAATGCTATTGGAAATGCATATTTGTAATATATGCTTGAAGTTTTTCTTGTCCCCACACATGTATCCTACCCATAGGAACACAGGCACTTAGGAAATACTCAGTGAAGCTGGAATGATATATTTACAAGTTGACCCCATTACGCTGTGAAATATCAAAGGAAGAGAATACATTTTATTCATCTTTCTTTCATGACTTTCAACAGCACCTGAAAAATAGTCATTCTTAAAAACTTTATTTACATTGAAGTATTACTTCTTTAGATTGCTAAATGCTGCACAATATAGCTAAGAAGATGAACAAATTCAAAACATTTTTCATAAATAATGTATTACAAAACCAGAAAAATCTTCAGCTATTTGAACATCTTTGTCTTTAGAGCCTCATGAATACTCTTCATTCAACAGTGATTAATTTTCCCTGACAAAGTCTCTATGGACTCACTCATCATTGTGATGAGTTACCAGGTGGGATCGTTATTTACTGCCCTGGTACAGCCAATCTGCAATGCTTATTCCTCACCCAAGTCATAACTAGCGCATTACCATTTCCACAGCAAATATTAATCAGCAAGCGCTCTACGATGGTGCCTGAATACCTTGAGCTAAATTGTGCTGAATTATGATGCACATTAATAAAGTGAACTCTCCAGAGATTGTTGATAAAAGGCAGTTGTAATTCTGCTTTTAGTGATCATACATCATAATGTATTAAGGTGAGAAACACTGCTTAAATAAATGAATGAAGACTTTACTCTGCCTGAATACTTTCAATTTAAAAAGTAATGTGTTAACATGGCCTGTGAGTCACTGCCTCCCTTCCCTAAATCAACCATTGTGACAAAGGTAGAAGGTGCTCACTTTATATTCTACCGGCCTCTGGGCGATAAAACTGGCTGCCAAGAATGAGAGATTAGTTAACACTCAACATATGTTAATTAATGTTCTTTATTAAAATGTGTTATTGTTGCCTTTTATGCATTCCTAATACTTAATTCATTGCCCTGGGGGATATAATAAAATCATTATGGCATTTCAAACAGTCGTCAAAACTTCACACAGCTGAATTAGATTTTAAGTAGTAGGATTCCTCTGTTCATTGGCTGCTGTTAAAATAATTTTATCTCAATTTGTGGCAAACTGTAATTCCAAAACTTATTGTATCAAAGGAAATAATTACCTTAGGAAATTCAACTGAAAATTTTAAATATTCTGTGTTAAAAAGATTAAATCTTGTAAATTTTTGATGATGGTAAAGTCATTTAAATCATTGACATAAATAATAAGACATATGATAGAACTCTCATATCCAATGTCATTTACTCTTTCTACAGAAAAGGCCAACTGATGCCCAAAGTAGGCTGAAAACTTTCTGTTAAGGGGTACAATTATTCCCATGTGGGAATCTTTCTGCTTCCAAATAGTGAATTGTATTAGCTCCAAATTATCTTATATCCGTCAGATAGGACAGCAATGTTGGGGAAACAAATTACCCTTCCTCCCATCTCTTGTGACTTAATCCAACAAAAGTTATTTCTTAGTTATAGAAACTCTATTGCATGTTAAGCAATACATTAGTCCACTGTACCAAAAGTCTAGGTGGCTTTCATCGTGATACAACTGTTGCCACCATATCGTTTATGTTTTTTCAACATGTGTTTGAAAGTTGCTAGGAAAAGGAAAAAGAGAACCCAGAGACAGACAAATTCTCCCCATGCTTTCTGACCTTGACATCCAGAGCCAGTTACACAGAACCAGACTAACTGCAGAGAGAGCCGTGATGCGCAGGGGTTACACACGTATCTGACCAGTAATTATTTCACTTACTCGTGTTTGCAATAAATTTGATAAACAGCAGTGAAAACATTGAGGCATAGCTATCAAAAAGTGACTGCTTTAGCAAACCTTGCTAAAGCTGTTTACAAAAGCAAGCCATCCAAAGAGGTGGCTTATTTTTTATATGAAAAGGAAAGATAAGGAAAAGGCAATAAAATCCAAAGTTATTTTATGAAGGATTTTTACTTCTCGTTAAACCTTTCAAAATTTGTAATAGACGAACTATAGCTGTTTCCTGTGAGTTTTATGGAAAATTGTGAATATAAATATTTTTATAACAGACTCACTAAATGAAAGTATGTTAGTCTTACAATATTTAGAAAGTAATAAGAAAATTAAGAAAGTTTTTCTTAAATTAAGCAAAATGTACAGCTTTATTACAGATCTCTTTTTAAAAGCACAGTATCAAGTGGAGGGTTGCTTGGGTCTTCTACCGAATGCTTTCTGATTTTAATAAGTTATTAACTTTTCTGAAATTTCATTCTTCATCTGTAATATAAGTTAAAATGGTACAGCACTCAAAGGAAATGTTGTGAAGAATACAGGGACAATATATGCAATGCGTGTAGCACAGAAGAAGCACTGAATGCATATAAACAAACTACTAGCATTATTACAAATTTGACTTGATTCTAGTGTGATTTCCACTAATAAACCTTTCATTTCTAAGTTTTGTAATAAATTTAACTGTATAATGTTTATATGCATATATTTTTAAAGATATTGTAAATTTATTTGCAATTTAATGAGTTTGACTTTATATCTTTCTAATATATTTAAAGTTTGATGAATAAATATCTTTAGCACATTTTTTTTCAAAAATATAGGATACACAGTTATGAAGTAAATCAAAATGTATGTATTTGGTTGTAGTTCAGCTGTAAAAATGTTCAATCTTTTTTCACCTGCCATGACAGACAAAATTAAACAATATAACCTAGATGGCTTAAAGAATAGAAATGTAAATCTCATACTCCAGGGGACAGAAAGCCAAAAATCCAAGTGCTAGGCAACGCTGATTGGTTCTCGGCTTGCAGCTTGGTGGCCTTCTGTGGATTCTCACGTGTTACAGAGAGAGGGCAGGCTCTCCCATGTCTCTGCTTATGAGGGCACTTTTGAACTCATCCCATCCTAATTAGTTGTCAAGGGCAACATCTTCAAATACCATTGCAATGAGGGTGAGGAGTTAATACATATGTCTGAAAGTGTACATAAACATTCAGTCCGTAACACAATCAAATACTGATTTCAACCGATGAGGTGTGGGAGCCCTGATAGGAAGACTGAGGCCTAATTGGTCTTCTCTGTGAACACCAAGGAGAAAGGTAGCCTAAGTGCCTGCTGACACGCTGCAGGGGAAAAGTAAACACAACTGAAATTCTGCTGTTTATCCGGACATGTACTACAGATGGTAGGAGGCAGATAATCCTGTGTTTCTCTAAGTGCTTGGGCCCATGTCTGAGTGAATAAAGGCAGGGTACACCAACCACTAAAGGTTCTTTGTCAAGAGAGGAGCCCCTGACCCCCATGTTTTAACCCAATCCTGTGTCTCTTTTTTCTTCTCATCATCCTCTGGTCAGGTAGTCAGGTACAAGCTTGTAGGCTGTCTTCTACAGGGAAGAATTTGTAAGGGTGACACTTTACTGCCAGGAGTTGTCTTAGTAGGCTTGAATTTCCATAACAAAATCCCATAGACTAAAGGGCTTAAACAAATGAAATGCATTTTCTAACTATTCTGGAGTCTGAAAGTTTAAAATCAGGATGTCAGCATAGTTAGGATCCGATTAGACCTCTCCTCCTGGCTAACAGACAGCCACCTTCTCCTTGTATCCTCACCTGGCAGAAAGATCTCTCACATTTTATCTTCTCTTGAGGCAGTAGTCTCACAGGGTTAAGGTCCTACCATTAAGATCCCTGGTTTATCTTTAAGTATCTCTTAAAGACCCAATCTCTAAATGACGTTACTATAGGGGAAGGACTTCAACGCAATCAGTTTAAGGAGACACAAAAAAAGCTGAGGAGCTTTAGTCAATAAAGATGAACTGAAATAAATGAACAAGATTTTAGAAATAATAATTTGATTTGGAAATAATAATCGATACTCAAAAAGAGAAAGGGTAAAGTTTGGCGAGGTTTTAGAGCAAAGGGAAACATTTTCACTGTTGGTAAGAATGTAAGAAAGTGAAGCCACAATGGAGATGCCTCAAAAAGAGTTAAAATTAAATGAAAAGGTAATAGAATATTATTAACTTGAAAAAAAGATCTTCTCATTTGCCACAACATAATGAAGCTAGAGGACATTCTGCTGAGTGAAAGCAGAAAGACAAATACATCATGCTCTCATGTATGTTGAATCTAATAAAGTTGAACTCATGAAAACAGAATGTAGACAGGTGGTTAAGGATTGAGGGCTGGGGGATTGCAGTGATGTTCAAAGGATACAAAGTTTCAGTTAGGCAGGATAAACACATTCTGTATAGCATAATATACATAGTGAATAACAATGTCTGTTGAAAATTGGTAAGAAAGTATATTTTAAGTAGTCTGACCACCAAAGAAATTAGTAAGTACGCTGCATTAGTATGTTCATTAATTTGATTAAATCGTTTTAAAGTGGGCACATGTCAAAACATCACGTTCTACCCCACAAATATGTATATTTTTGTCAGTTTTACCTTAATGAAGTAAAGAAAAAATAATTTGGCCACCCAACACTACTTCTTTCAGCATTTAAGAAGCAAGTAGGGCATGTCAGAAGAAGTGACAACAAGCATTAGGCATTGCTGGCAAGTGGTGGAGAAATGAATCCAACATGAATTTAAAACAAGGGTGTCTATGAGACAATAGAGCACAGGACTATTTGAGAAGGAACCATGAAGTTTCATTGCACAATATGGGGTCATTCAAGTCACACCTCACTAAATGGAAACAAAGACCATAAAATCAAAAGGGAGGTACTTAGGTCAGGGACCCCTACTTCAGGGTCCATACACCCAATGAAAGAGCATGGCCTATCTCTAAGACTATATAGACTTAGTAGCTGACTGTAACCACTTATGACACTAGATAAGCTTCACAGAGTAACTCACCAGTCAGAGGTGGCAACTCTAGTAAGCACTGAAAGTGCCAGCAAACTTTCTTTCAAAATGACTTGCTTAGGTTTCTCTGTGCTAACAAAACACCCTTTGTTTACGTTCTCTGCATATACTAGTGACGACTGCAGCCTGCTCCTGTGTGTCTGTATTGCAGTTTGACTCCTTGTTGTCAAATGCAAGACATTTCTATTAGAGATTCAGCTCTAATTTTTGACTTTGATACTGCAATATTTGGACATAAAGAAGACCAGACTGTAGGAGGGCATTTGAAAGTATTTGTTGAACAACAAAACAATATCAAAAATTGATTTCACTCATTCTAATAGAATCTTAAGATTCTCTAAAACTTAGATGCATAATTTTGTTTTTAAAAAATGATACCAGATACCATAATTTAAAAAAATCACATTCCCTGGCCTCTAACAGCCCACAGTTTATTTCAGGACACCTATTGTAAACAGACAAATTTTAAGACATGCAGTGAATGCAAAGGTCGAGTTTCATTCTCGAGGACATAGGAGAGAAGAGGGATATTCTTTTTACTTGGGAAAAATTTATAGATGGACAGCTTCTCAAAGGAAATTCTCAACTGAGAAATAGAAGTGACAATTGATTCGTGTCTTGGTTACTTTTTTTCGTTGCTGAGGCAAACACCTGACACCCAAAGTGAAGCAAGGAAAAGTTTATTTGGCTTACAGTTTTTGGAGATTTCAGTCCATACTCAGCTGGCTCCAAGGCAGGGTGACATGGCACAGGGACAACACTTCAAGACAGCAGCCAGAGCAAAAAAGCCAAAACCCAAGCCTCTTCTCTACCCTTAAATTGTACACAGGCCACCCCCCCCCCACCTTCAGGGTGGGTGTAACACTCACAAAATCTCCTTGCCCTGCTTTGCACAGGATGAGGATATTTACAGAGTAAGAACCCTGGCTCCCTGCTGAGTCTCTCAGTTAAACTTCTAAACTGCTCAAGTTGACACAATGTATTAACCATAAGAATTAGTAAGGCCAAGATCAAATAGTCTCTATCCTGGAGGTTACTTTTCAAAGAGAACCTAGCAAGTAAAGTGAAAAAAAGGTGGGAGGAAGAACTTGTGTGCAGTTAACCGGAAACTACTCCAAACTGCTCACTGATACATTTCCACAGGAAGCAGAGCAACCAGTGACTTCAGATGTAGACAAGGACCAGTGCAGGGAGTGTTATCTTTTAAGTTAGCTGCATCATCAAAGGCTTTAGTAAGCTACAGATTCATCTTGCTCCAGCCTGGAGAAAGCTCATTCTGGAGGATATGAGAAAATAAATTTAAAGAGAAAATATTAAGGCAAAAGGAAATTTTAAGAAATGATTTGGGTCTTTACAACAAGAACAGTTAATGTTTCCACAGAGGGATAGGAACCTACAGAAGAGGAAAATACAGAATTCACAGAAAATTTTGAGGAAAACCAAAAGAGACTAGCATCATAGAAACAAAATTAAAACTGTATCCTCCTATGATTAGAAACATGAATTTATCCCAAACTGCTAGCCGTGCATTCAGTCTTGCTTGTACTATTTCATCAAAGTAAGAGTAGAGGAATACATTCTCTTTCCTCCACGTACATTTTTTATGATTTGCTCTTCTTCCCATGAAAATATTACATGTATTTCCTCATAACCTACTAAGAAATAAATTAGAACAAACATTGAACTCCTAAATTTCTGATTTTGGAAAAAAATTTAAGAATTATGGAGAGTCCTGATTCTGGGGAAAATTGTGATGAATTTTAAGAAAGATCTTTTGTTAACACTAAAGAATCATTACTCTTAGTAATGGAATATACTGAAGAGAATTTCCAAGGTAGACGTAAGGCATAGTAGACAAGGTCAGTTCCTGAGAAAAGAGGCCAGTATTTTTCAGTATTAAATTGTTTGTACAGCTTCACTTGTAGACTGATGTTACCCTTAAAAATGTAATTATTGTTAATTTATCTTCTAAACTTTTTGTTTAAAATTATTTATCTGGATGAACAAAAGTCAGTCCTTCACATGTCCAGGCACATCTTTACAATTTAATATCTGCTTATTTCTCCCTCTCTCCTTTCAGCCTCTCTATTCCAGGATAAACAACAACAGAAGTTTCCTTGGCTCACCTTGCTTCAAGTATCATATAGAAATCACAGAGCCAAGCCTTATGACATTGAGCAGAGGAAACACCTAAGAATGGCAACCCTCCCTATTTATGTGAAAGGTCATTTCTTCCTAGGGGAATTGACTTTTAAACATTATTTTCTTTCTCAAAATTAGCTCTTCCTCAAGTGTTTATTTGCAAACTCCTGATATACATCTTAAAATTTTCATAGATGTCAATTTAATTACTTCTACAGGTAGCTTTTTCTTTTTAATTAAGCAAGAGAATGTCAGAATCATTTGTAACTAGTGGTATAATTTTATATTTATGTTTTTAAAGTGACCTAGTTCATTTCTACCTTATGTGAAATTAGAAACGATCAAATAAAATATCATGAGGTACTTTTGTTACATGTCTTATGAAATGAGTTTATACTTTAACAAGTAACAGAAAATAGATTTTATTAACATATATTACCAAAAATGATATGTAAGAAGTTATACCATTTATTTTATAAAATGATACTGTGTATACAAAATCCTCTTTGGTAAGCACTAAAGAGGATATCAAATCTAAATAGAATACAAAGGCCATTTCTATTTAGCTTTTCATTATTTTTTTCTTGGACTATGAATGAAAAAAACATGCAAAACCAAAATTTGTAATGATTTAGAGGAAAAATGAAAATTCATAGGAGATCAATCATATCTGAATTCATTTTCTTCTCTTTTGCAGTCAAATTGCACGAAATGAAAATTGTGAAGGTGCCATGCCAGTAACCTTCCTCTTTTCATACAGCTCCACATTATCAGGAAAAATAATCTACCAATTTTGCTGTTTCTCCTCTTTATATTTAAATGCTAACATTAATCAATCATGTCAATTTGAACACATTTGAGTTGTTCCTAGAATGAAAAGCATCTGACTTTCAAATGATGTTTGAAATACACATGCAAAAAAATGTGTTTACTTTGATTTTTTGTTAGTTGGGTCAGGACCAAGCATTCTGCCTAGAATTAAAATGAACTTTAATTTCATATCTTTGATGAAAAGTCTTTTGTTTTGGTATGAGGGGTAATATTCATTTGAGAAAGAATGAACTATATAATCAGGATACCACACTTTTAATGTTTAGGGTATTTAGTTGCCAATTCATAGCTTCTACAACATTGATGGGAAATTTGGAGTTAGAAATACTTCACTGCATTTTTCTAATCTAACAAAAGAAGCTTCTGCACACATAAAAGATGTGAACACAACTTTCAGGAGAGCTTCTTGCGTAGGGTTGCAGTGCCAAATAGATTCAAACACAGCAGCTGGCTCCTGGGTGGGATTCCCTAAGGTCCTGTGAATAGATCTGTTCCCAGTGGTTAAGAAAATACTCCTTTATTGTTCCTGACAAGCATAGCAAGTCTGGTCACAGGTGTAGAAGACAGCTTTTAAAACAAGAAATGAAGAATATCAAAAATTGGCTGTCACTGTTATTATAATTTCATAGATACTAGAGTAAATAAAATTAAACTTACAATTTTAAAAGGCGATGTTTGAAAGCATGCTTTATATTGTAATAAGCAAGAAACCTGGTCTTTTAAAAATATGTATTTGTTTCAGTTAAACTGTATCCTACATAATGCTTTATATATTTAAAGAGGTTAATAATTTAACAGCTTCCACTTGTGCATTTACTGATTTAGTTCACTGGGAAAATATCTGTCATGACACTTAATTCCTAGTGGGGACAAATTTTGCACGCGCGGATCCAAAACTTTATGAAATTGAATGCTATATGAATGTGTTAGCTTGGGAGCACTATACATTCCTTTAAATCTGCTTTCAGAATACAGTAGAAAACAGGGGAGATTGGTCAAATGAAGCATTTCTATCATTAGATTACATCTTCTATTCCTTAAAAGGGGTTACCTCCTGTGCCCACCAGCTTTCTTTACAGTTCTTACACAAGTATGTAATTCTCCTGATGTAATCCTTCATTTCCCTTACAGATTACTTAGAGTCCTAGTCTAATCTGTTTCTCAATCAGTTCTACTGGATGATTTTTCACAGTTCTAGGCATTTGCTTAGCATTCATTATCCTCTTGTTTTCTCAATCTCCACACTTTTATAATTTCCTGAAGTTTTGCAGATTTTGCTTGCATAATGATTTGATCATGCCTTTCTCATGTTTAATTCATGTTTTCATGAGATTTCAAAGTTCTCACTATGTAAAGCATTTTAAACATGCTAGAAAGAGATAAAGCATGAAAAAGATTACATTCTACTCAGAACAACTTTTCTGCTACATAGAAAATAAAAATTTCTATAAATGTATATATTATAGAGTGTATGTACATATAATATATATATATGTTTATGTATATATATTTTGGGGGGGTACCAGGAATTGAGCTCATGATCTTAAACTTGCCAGGAAGACACTGTGTCACTGACCTAATTCCTCAGCCCTATAAATATATTTCAAAACAAGAATACAAACACTTGAAAGTGTATAAAAGACTTCCAATAATCATTCACATTTCATGGTACAAATTAATAGCTTGATTACATTATTTGCACACATTTCCTGTGGTATCTCTTCTGCCCATGAGAAAGACTAGACTCTTATAAGCAACTAGTGGGGAGAAAATCTGTTCCATGCTCAGATATCCAAATCAGTCTACAGGCTTTTCTTCCCACTTTGCTGAAGTTGTTTTTACCTGAGCCTTCTCAGGGACCCACAAAGGTTTGAACTTGCTTTTTCTGTATACGAGCCAGGAAATCATCTATTCCGGTGGGTGGAACAATCTGGCTTTTCTTCAGTTCTTCCAAATTCATGATTTATACAGTGATTCCTTAAGGACTAAACATCAAAACATAGCCCAATTTTGTCTCTGTGTTCTGCCATATGAGTCTACTGAAACAGTGAGGACAATGAATCCAGTTGATGGTTAAGGAAAAGTACATAACAGAGGAAGAAGGAGAGTATGGTCCGTATGCCCGGACAACAAAAGACATGGTATCCAAGAAAAAGGAGAACAGCCTGCAGCATTCAGGAGCTGGTCTCCAATCACAGGAAGCCTGTGGTTCTGTTGGACATGATTTTCCAGAACTTCAACAGACAAGGTCATTCAGGGACCATACGGGCTAAAGTCAAGAATATTTTCACTTTGCACTCATCTCTGAACAAGCAAAGCATGATAGTGATCATGATGCTGGCTGAGTGACTGTTAATGCTTTTAGAATTACAGATCAGTGATACTGGCTGAATGACTGTTAATATTTTTAGAATTACAGCTTTCTTGTGTATGTTGATGTCACCCCCTGCTCCACTGTCATGGGGATGGTGACCTGGGCAATTGTCCACATATAAATGCCACATCCTATACCAGTACCCCCCAGGGAGAACCCTTCCTCCTTACTGTGATGAGTAATAAACCCAGTCTTTTCTGGGAAATAAGCATTTCCCGGGTGGCAGTAGCAGGTCAAAATTATCTTCATAATGATAGTTATGATAGATCTTCATAAAGGCAGTTAGATGTTCTGTGACTTTTCCTCTATTTCTAAATTTCCATTAATTGTGAAAAGTCTAGAGGAGATAAAATTATTAAGATCTTTACTGTCTGTAACTTGTCTGACTGCTTTGTGACTGCTACTGCATTAATATGTGTATCAACACCAATGCTTGTCGAAAAAGAGAAAAAATCCTGGTTTAAGAATGTCCTTGTCAAAAATAGTAAAAGTAATTTTACTTGTCAATATTCTGTGTGGCAAATTGGAAGTATATACTGTCCATTTCTGTGACCACCTGAAGGGTGATGTATCTTCCAGAACAGCCTGTGAATAAATGTCTTCATGGTGGAAAGAACAAGGAGAACTAGTTTTACTGGAAAGGATTAATGATCTGTAGTTGTTCAACTCAGATATTTGGTGGATAATTTGTAAAAAATTGATGAAGTGAGCTGGTCTCTTCAAAACCAACTCATAGTAGTTTTCAAAGTCAACATTTGTATCTCCCAGTGAAGATGAGAAGTTTGGAAAAATACAACTGCAACTGTGAGCTTGACAGCTTCCAACACTTAAAGAAGATATACCAACATTTGGAAATTTGCATACTTACTGAGCTGATATTTTCTAAATGTCAAATGCGTGATAATCATACATATGATAAAGATTCATCCAAAGTGCAAGAGTCTCCAATGGATTTTAATGCAACAAAGTTGGAAAAGGTGGGAAAGCAATTAAAACATTCCTCCCTTTTCCAAATACATAACTGGGTAAGACTGAACTTCCTAGACTTCAAAAAGAAAAATCTGGCAATAGATTGAATCAGACACAGATAAAGAATTTCAAGTGTCTTTTATTCTTCTGAGCATTAGAGAAGTTTCCAAAAATGTAAATCTGCACCCTTTGTAAATTTTACCTTTTTTTGGACAAGGTTTGTATGAAAAATATTTATGTTAATGTGGTGTTTCCTTATTGGTGCATAAGACATTAATAAATAATTTACAATAGAATATGAATAAATGATATTGAATCACTTACCAGTTTTAATTTCTAATAGAAAACAAATGAGATTGATACATGGATAGACAGATACTTAGTTAGCAACTTCATCCAACATCAAAAAACTCAACAGATGCTTAATTAATATATTATCACAAAGTTAATTAATTATTGCATGTAACTTTTTGTCCATTTGTGATGCTGAATACATTAGATGTGATGCAGATGGCAGAGAGAAAGTCTTAGTTTTATTTTAAGGGATCATCATGCTAAGATAAAAAATTTTAAATATTATTTCTTTAATTTTCTAATTTTCATGGTGATCCTATTTCAGTGACAACCTAATAAGATTTAATTTTAGGGAACCTTTGCTTTCTAAATTATTGAAGTATAAATTCAAATTCCTTTACATTTGGAAGATGAAAGAGGTAACATACTAATGTTGAATAACAATACTCTAACATATGTGATACAAATCAAACATATAAAAAATTGCCATTTTAAAATGCAAAGGAAATGGTAGTGAAGTATAAAATCTTCAGAGTTTAGAAAACAAAAATATGGAAGAAACCTTTCCATGGATAAATGATGGTTTCTAAGGGCAAAAAGAAACTATGCATAAAAATATATTCCAACATTACATTTAATCAATCCCTCTTTGGTATAATTAGAATTTCAGTTTGGTTTATATAAAGCACAACTAATGTTTCATTCTTTTCTTTGTCTGTTTTTATTTTCATTTGTTGTTATTTCAGAAAGATAGTGAAAACTTCATTACTAGCCATTATCATTGGAAATGTTTTTATATGAATATGACCACCACAGTTCAGAATTAGAAAACTTATTGTCACCAAGGAAATATTTATTTATTTTGAAAGTTACTGTGTGAATTCAGTTATTAGGTGAATTTTATTAAGTACTTGGTAAACCAAAGTTCTTAGGTACATCTTTGAAGTTTTTGAAGTTTCCAAATGAGAAACAATATTCACAAACCTACAAGTCTTTTTAATGAATCTTTTAAGCTATTAGTTAACAATTCAGCAAGACAAATTCCATGGCTCAGCACAGAAAATTCAACAGTCAATTGCTTCTTGAATATTCTTTACACTCTGAACAATATGGAATTCTCTGTAAGAAGATAAAATTTTCGAATTGAGTGACTTTTGAAAGAAATGGCCAGGAAGCACACATGGAAGACAGGAACTTCAGCCCCAGAGAGTATGAGTGGATGTACTTTAGCCTTTTCAGGTGGGTCCCCCCAGGCCCCCCAGAATATTCCTTTGCTTCCAGCAAGTAGAATTGTTTGATAAGACCTCGCTTTTGGTGAACTGGCCACATTACCTGGAAGCATTATTATTGCATCAACTTTCAAAGGAATTAAGACAGAGTCTGCAAAGAAGTCCCAATTAGAGTCATGGGAGCAGGAAGGAAACGAAGAACTGCCTCAGAGAGTGGTGTGACTTATTTGAAAAGGGAAGAATCAGCGGGAGCTTTAGTATTCATCTGGCGATACCTCAGACTACACGCTCGCAGCAGCCCTGAGAACTGAGCCGCAGAATGTCAGGACCAGGGAAGTCCCAGAAAACCAACAAGCAGTAACAGAGTAGAAGCTTCGTGGCTGCCTGCAAAACAGTAATATTGTCCTGGAAAGGATGAAGTGTATCGGTTTGACTTCCTGCTTAAATTTATTTTTTTCCAGAGAAATAAACATTTCCTACCAATATTGTCTATAAAAATCTATAACCATAATGCCCCAATGCAAAAGTGTTATACTTTGTCAACTGGCAAGTACTCTAACATTGAGTTGGAGTAAAAATTTTTTTTTCACAAGTGAAGGGGCAAATAATATTTTTTAAATTTTGAAGTGCCACAGAGAAGTGTATTTAAAAATTAAAGGTATTTTTAACAAAACAAGAGACAGTATGGTACCCATTGTTGATTTCCTGTTGTCTGGTTTTGAAGGCCTATAGTACTTTCATTCTTTTGTTTTGGTTGGTTTTATACTATTTTGTTTTGTTTGAATTTATTGTGTGTGAAGGTATGAACAACTATTTCAAAGAAAACAAGAAACACTATGGAAGCCACTGTTGATTTCCTATTGTCATGTTTTGAAGTCGTGTGTTGCTTGCATTGTTCTGTTCTGATCTGCTTCATTCTGTTTTGTTTCATTTTGTTTTGTTTTATTCTCTTTAAAATAAAAAAAAAAAATTAAAGGCTGGGGATATAGCTAACCTGCAGGGTGCCTGCCTGGCAAGCATGAGGTCCTGTGTTTGATTCCTGGTACCAAAAAAGAAAAAAAAAAAAAGGAAAAAAGAATATTAAAACATATGGTCAATGTGAAAGAGTTACTAATGCCTTGCTAACTGCTTGTAGAAGCAGACAATCTTAGTCAATACAAAATAACAGAAATGCAGGTGTAATTCCATCAGTCTGAAAGAATGGACACAAAATACTTAATATTGGAAAGCCCTTTAAGGTGGCAATAGTCTTGTGGTCATTGTTAGATCACAGAGATACCTTGCAGAACTCACTAAACTAGATTTATTTAAGCAAATATAAACTTGTGTTTTATGAAGAAGGTTAAAATACTGACCCTAACTTTTAAATAATTTATCAGTCCAATCTTTTATGAAATGAATTAATTTGTTAAATGTAAATGTAAACTGAGAGAAATGGTGCACACCGGAAACCCGTTACCTGACAGACCAAAGCAGAACAGGAGTAAGTCGAGGCAAATCTGGGCAATTTAGCGAGAATCTAAAAAAGATTCTGTGTCAAAATTAATTTTACAAAAAGCAAAGAGAAGGAGCTGAGGTTGTAGCTCAATGTTGGCCCAGTTGCCTGGCATGCATAAGAGCCTAGGTTCAATTCCAGATAGCGGGAAAAATTAGTAACTTTGACTACAACATGACAAGAGAAATATTTTGAAATAAGGTGGAATAAGTGAAGAGAAACCACAAAAGTTAAGGAATTATAAGTTAGAATGCCAAATTACCAACAACCGCTGTGCAACCAGTAACTCACATGTGGCAAACACAGTATCACCCACTGAAATGGTGTCTTATCAAGCACGATATTAACATTATGATACATTCTTATTAGGAATTCCATATAGGTCACATCATTTAATCCTCAGTGTAACAAATCAAAGCAGGTTCTGTAATCCTTTTCCCACTTTTGCATATGGGACTATCAAATGGCTTTGTCTTTCCCTAGATCCTAACACCTGAAATTCTACACAGTATCGTTCTTCAAGATTTAAGCCATCTTATTAGCCAAGGAAAGATGGAATGAACTTGTGTTTTGCTCCCTCTCAAATATATCATCAACATGATCTACTTGAAATCAACGTCAAATTTGATTCTATTTTAATCTTGCTTTCTGTTTCACTACGTTATTGTTTGGCTCTCTACTGTCATAGAGACAGTCTCCAGAGCAGTCCTGTAGGGTGCCCAGTGTGAATAAGAAAAGACCTGAGTCCTGGCAATACACTTGGAAGATTTCATGAGTTAACCTATGGAAATTGTTCAGCACACACATCGGCCTTACACTATTGTTTCATGTTTTCCATTTAATTCAGTTCAGGTGAGCTTATTGCATAACTCTTCTTTATAGCACCTAAATCTATGTGCTTTGTTGTTAATGTTCAGCCTTTCTTTTCTAATATAATTATGTAAAGCTATCAATTTACATATAAACACTACTGTAGCTACATTTCTAAAGATGCTAGTTTTGACAAGGAGAATTTTGTCATTGATATCTAAGCATCTAATTTAGGATCATTGGTTTTATTGTTTTAATAGATTTTAAAACATGATTTTTTTCCTACTTGTTTTAATTTTGCTTTTAACATGGGTGTATTCTGGTCACAGAACATTTTATTGGCTTGAAAATATTTGATACTTTATGTTCTAGAATGTGGTAAATTCTTATGTATTTTTCAAGGTTTATGTTTATGCAAGGGTTCTAACTCTTACTGGTTCATTCAAATGTTGTTATTGTTCTACCAACTGTTAAAAAACGTTAGGCAAAAATCATTCACTGCAATGGTGGATTTTCTATTTCTTCTTCATAGGATACAAAAACGTTTCCAACTTGTGCGTATGTCTATCAACTTGTGCTTGTTTTTAGAGTGTTAGAACACTTTTAAATGCTACTTCTTTTGATATTAATGATGCTTTTTGTCCAAAAAGTAATTTTATATTAATATAGTATCATCATCATTCTTCTGGTATGTAATTTGGTCAGAATTTGCTTACATAATTATTAATTTATTAGTTTAGATTTATCAATATGTTTGCCACCTTATTTGCTTATCATTCTATTTTTTTTAATTTCAGACATTCCATGTGATGTCACTTTCATTCTGCCTCAAGAATTTCTTTTGTGGCTGGGCATAGTGGCTCACACCTGTAATCCTAGCACTTGGGAGGCTGAGACAGGTGGGTCATTGTGAGTTTGAGACCAGCCTGGGCTACAAAGTGAGCTCAAGGCCAGCCTGAACAGCATAGTGAGACCCTGTCTCAAAAAGACAAGGGCTGGGGATTTAGCTCAGTGGCCTAAGCACCTGCCTGGCAAGTGTGAGGTTGTGAGTTCAATCTCTGGTGCAGCAAAAAATAAACAAATAAATAAATACATAAATAAATTTTGTATTTGCCTTATAAGAGGGACTATGTTGGAGGAAACTAGGAAATTTTGTTTGAAAAAGTCTCTAAACTGCTCTTTTGTGATATTTTCAGTTGACATAATTCTCAATTATGGTTTTACTTACCCCTCTTGTAAATACTATTATGTCTTCTTTTTCTTTCTTTCTTTTTTTTTTTTTTTTGGTTACCAGGAATCAAACTCAGGACCTCATGCTTGCCAGGCAGGCACTGTGCCCCTGAGCTATAGCCCTGGCCCTAAGACTTTTGATTTTTTGTATCTATTGACTCCTGTTGTTGGGTGTGTGAATCAAGATATCAAGGTAATCCTCATGTTTTTGAAGATAAGTTCTCTTTACTCTAGATATTTTTCAAAGCTTAGTCTTCCATTGATAATTTGGATAAACACTGCTATATACATACACTAGGCATTCTCTTTTCTAATCCTAGTTGTAATTTGGGGCTCCAAAATATGAGTATTGCTTTTACATAATTCTTTCTTGGTCATTTTTAGTTATACTCTAAATTTGCCTCTTTGGCATTCTTCTCCATTTTTATCAGGAAAATTGATTACACTCTCTTTTGTCATTTTCACTTAAATTTTTCTCAAAGACTTTTTAAAGTATCTTTATGTCTCTGTGCTAAATTCTAGATAATTTCTTAAAATCTACCTTTGATGTTACTAATGTCATCTTCAAATACATTTAATCTGCTCTGAGCTTCTGCAATTGGTATTGAATTCTACTATTTTGTGTCTTTAATTGGTTTCAAATCTGATGTATTTATGCACAGCTTGTTTTAAAGTTTTATACTTGTATCTCTTTAAGTTTTGTCTATTTTGTATTTCACTTGGTAATTCTAAAATTTGATATATTTATAGATGTTATGTAATTTATGTAAGGAAATCTGTGGCGATTCTCTTAGGCTCAGTTTGAAACTGAGTCTCAGCAGAGGTTTTGTTCTGCTTCTGTTAGGCACATAGATTAATTACTTGGCTACTTTAAACTACATTTTGACTTTCAAGTGTTT
Source organism: Cuniculus paca (assembly GCA_004365215.1). Taxonomy (NCBI): domain Eukaryota; kingdom Metazoa; phylum Chordata; class Mammalia; order Rodentia; family Cuniculidae; genus Cuniculus; species Cuniculus paca. Next base: position 22,304 of record RJWT010012112.1, read on the forward strand.
TATACCAACTTTGTTGTAAAAGTTTGTGATGGAAACCTGAAAAACCACTTGTGTTTATGTGTTCTTAAGAATTTTCTTTTTCCTTACTTAGGGATAATATTCCCTATAGGTTATCAGATGAGAATAAGTTGATTTATTTTTCTATTTTTGTTAGTATGATCCTTTTTTTATTTTAAAGCGAATAGAACAAAACAAAACAAAACAAAACAAAACAGAACAAAACAAAGCAAAAGAAAACAGAATAGAGTCAAACATAATACAGCATTTCAAAACAGAACACTGCAAGCTATACAGGTTTTCAAAACATAACAACAGGAGATTAACAATGGTTACCCTAGTGTCTCTTGCTTTCTTCAAAATGGTTGTTCATACATTTACAGACAATAAACTCAAACAAAACAAAG
>RJWT010012113.1:8835-22814 GCA_004365215.1 Cuniculus paca
TGTTTACTTTTATACCCTACTTTGTAAGTATTTAAGTGTTTTGAATCTTGCATTTACTATCACATAGATTTAATGAAAGTAGTGAGCAGTTACAAGCATAAAACTATTATCCAGTTAATAAATGCAACTTGCTTTTACAATTGTTAGAGGTGGGGACATTAAAAACTTATGGTATATATTATACAACATATGTCATACACAGAATATATATTATATATATATATATATATATATATGAATGTGCAGTTTAACACATTGTAACGAACAATTTTTCACTACCACTCTCTCCACTCTTACTCCCAACCCTGAGTTAAAAAATAGGCTAAGTAGACCATTGGCTATGTGGCTCAGTGATAGACTACTTACCTGGTACATACAAGGCCCTGGGTCCAATCCCTAGACACACACACACACAAAGTATTATTATTAGTATCATAAGAGCTACCTGTTCCTCTTTAAATACTTGTCCCTAGGCCAGGCATGGTGATCCACACCTGTGATCTCAGCTACAGAGGAGGTAAGGCAGGAAGAACACAAGTTCAAGCCCCGCTTGGGATACTTATCAAAATCCTGTCTCAAAAATTAAAAGGACTAAGGGTGTAGTTCAGTACTAGTGTGCTTGTTTAGCATGTGTGAGGCTGTGGGTTCAAATTCCCAATATGCCAAAAAACAAATCAACAACAATATAAGCCCAAAACAGGGCTGAGGATGTAGCTCATGGCACAGGCACCTTTCTGGCAAGTGCAAGGTCCTGAGTTTGATTCCCAGTACCAAGGAAAAAAAAAAGCCAAAACAATAACAAAACAAAATTTCTTATCAGAAGTAGCCACTATTTTGACTTGTATAAAAATCGTTCCATTGGGGCAGGTGTGAGGTCCTGAGTTTGATTCCTGGTTACCTTCCCCAAATCATTCCATTGTTTTTCTCATAGTTTTGACAGCTTCTTGTATACCCATAAACAATGTAAATTATTTAGTTTTGCAACCTGTATAGCAAGCACAGACTTTCTGCTATTATTGGCTGAGGAATTGTAAAAGAAGAGAAGCTGAGTCTCCGGAGCATAGTCTAGTTTTGTGTTAAAAAGAAGGATAAATTTAGGTCATTTGTAGGAAAATAGATGTACCTTGAGCCCGTAATATTAAGTGAAGTAAATCAGACATACAAGGTTAAATATCGCAAGGCTTCTTTTACATGAGTAACCCAAAATATAAATAAATTAAAGAGCAAAATGAAAGACAGATAATAAGAAATGAAGGTAGATCTTTTGCAAATGGGAAGGGACCATGAGTTGGAGGGAAGGGAGGGGAAGGAGGTGTTAAAAGAATTAAGATGTGTTATGAATAGGTACCAACTCCCCACAATGAATGTAATCATTGCGTAATGCGAATGTACACCAATACAAATTAAAAACAAAACAAATGTGCTTCCACTGAGGCTTGTTACAGTCAGCACATCTGGCAGAGGTGAATGAGGGACAAGGTACTAACTCGTCAGGTCCCAAAAGGCTAGATGATGGAGTGCTATTTTCTGAGTTTGGCTGGTTTTTTTCTTCATACGAGAAGTCTATTAACTTCACAGTCATACATTCTACTATTCTATTATTCATAGTAGTTTTTCATCTTAGTAATTTCTTATAAAACCAGGGATTTTATAATTTTTCAGTGTATTAATATGATGAGATATGGGGGGAGGAGCTAAAGATGGCGGAACAGTAAGCAGCAGAGTAAACAGTCTCTCTGAGAGAAACAGTTCAGATTCTGGAATATAACATCATGGAGAGCCGGGCATGGTGGCTCACGCCTGTAATCCCAGCACTCGGGAGGCTGAGACAGGCGGATCGTTGTGAGTTCGAGACCAGCCTGGGCTACAAAGTGAGCTCAAGGCCAGCCTGAATGGCATAGTGAGACCCTGTCTCAAAAAGCAGAGCAGAGGATCTAGCTCAGCGGTCTAAGCGCCTGCCTGGCAAGTGCAAGGTCGTGAATTCAATCCCCGGTGCTGCAAAAAAAAAAAAACAAAACATCATGGAGAGGACAAGAAGGAAGGAAGTGAGTGCCCTGGACCAAGGAAGAATCTAAAATATGAATTGAAGCCCACAAAGAGAAAAAAAAAAAGAATTTAAACAAAAAAGAAGGTGGTGGTTGGCAGCGCCTCAGCCTGGAGCCAGATTCACCCTGCCAGAAGACCTGCTGAGCCTGGAGACATTCGGTCGTGGTTGCAGTCGTGCTCATGGTCGCAGCTGTGATCGACCCCAGAGGTCTCTGCGGAGAGGCGCGGGAGTGAAGGAGAGTGGTGGATGCGGAGATCTGCGGACGTGGAGATCTGCGCTGCCTGTTGGTGAGTGCTTGGAATTCCACCCCCCCACCCCAAGGGAGAGAGTGATCGGCGGGGCTCCATCTTGGAGTTGGGCAGGTTACGTTGCCGGGGGCCAAGACTGCTAACCACTTCTGGCGTCAGCGCCAGGTTGTGGGTGGACCCACGGAAATTGCTTCCACTGAGGCCAGAAAAACCAGTCATTTGGGAGCTCCAGGTTGTGGGCGGACCCGTGGAAGCTGATTGATTGGAGATCCTTTCCCGTGTGCGTTTCAGCCAATATCGCGTAGGTTCCTAAAGAGCTTAGATTTGCAGGGCCTGACCAGGTCTGCTCCCCTGCAAGCCCCAGGTGGCTTGGTACCTAGCTCAGGCACCCAACATCGGATATACATAGCCAGCACTGGCCAGAAGACACAAACAGTCAGCTTCGGGGAAGTTGTGGCCAGTGCTAGGGTGCCTGGGACCTCACTACTCTGGGGGGAAAGAAATAAAAAATATGCCAAGATGAAGAGGGAGAGGGCAATCTCTGGCATCCAACCCAAGCAGCGCAATTCCACAAGAGGAAAACATGGAGATCGAGAATTGCACACCTGAAATGTCTGAAGTGATGTCAACTGAAGTGAAGAAACAACTTCAGGAAGCCATAAGAGAAATTAGAACAGAAATTCTATCCCAGGTAAAACAAGAAATGAAAACCATAATAAAAGAAATAGTAAGCATCTGTAAAGAAGACACAGATAAAAAAAATAGAGGAGCATAGGAAAATGAGAGAAACCATGAATGAACAGCATAAGAGAGATTTAGAATGCATGAAACAGATTCAAAGAGATATCCAGAATATTAAACATTCACTTGAAGGCTGGCAGGTTGACATGAGGGAAACTAAAGAAAGACTTTCAAAGCTTGAAGACGGGGTTGCAGCCTGTGATCGGGAAAGGAAAGATCTCTTAAAAATAACAAGGTCTCAGGAAGTAACAATTCAACAGCTGGTGGACAACTGAAAGATGCATAATTTAAGAATTAAAAATGTGAGTGAAGAAGCAGGTGTCAAGACAAATGGCATCAGGACCTTATTTACAGATATAATTCATGAAAACTTCCCAAGCATAAGAAAAGAATATGACATTCAAATAAGTGAGGCATATAGAACTCCAGCTAGCCATAACCAAAACAAATCTACACCCAGATATATAATAATCAAGATCCCAGAAATTCAACTCAAGAACAGAATATTAAAAGCTGTTAGAGAAAAGAAACAGATCACCTATGGAGGAAAACCCATCAGCATCACAGCAGACTTCTCAACACAAACCATCAAGTCAAGAAGAGGCTGGAGTGAAGTAATGCAAGTCCTGAAAGAAAACAACTTCCAACCCAGACTGATGTACCCTGCAAAACTTTCCTTCAAAATTAATAGAGAAACAAGATACTTCCATGATAAAGAACAACTCAAGGAATTCATGACCACCAAACCAACTCTACAAAGATTACTAAAGGACATTTGAGAGAGAGAGAAAAAGGACCACGGTCTCAGGAACAATGTCAGAGGGGGACCATCAAGTGGGGCCAGTCGATTGAATGGAGAGGAAAAATAGGGAGCTAATGGCAGGAAAATAGCATGGCAGAGACACTACAGTGCAAGAGGGCCTGAAGGCACTAATAGAAAGAAACAGAGGCATAGTGGATCAGGAGACAGGATCCATCAATATGCTCTATGCAAGAAACACATTTAGCTAGAAAGAAAATTCATAGTCTGAAAGTCAAAGGAGAGAACAATGCCCTATGTGACAGGGAGCCAGAAAAAAAAAAATAGGGGTAGCCTGCCCATTAATTGCAGAATGGATAAGAAAGACATGGTATTTCATGGGGGTGGAAACCTACTCAGGTATAAAGGAAAATAACCTCAAGGCTCTTGTAGGTAGATAGAGGCAACTGGTAATAGTACTCATGAATGTAATGGACCAGAGTCACAAGGGTGAATTTTGTGTTGTTTCCATAGCATAACAACCTAAAGTTGTTAGTGGGATCCAAAATGCACAATACATATTGGGGAAGTCAAAGGGGAGGAATTATTTAAAAAGAGAAGGAAATGACCACTATTAATCTATTATCATGATTTGAAATTCAGATTGCATTCATTGTTCTGATCAGTTTCATTTTATTCTGATTTGTTTTATTTTATTATACTTGATGGCATGGACAGTTATTTTAAAGATAACAAAATATATAATTGCAGCCATCAAGGATGTCCAATTATCTTGTTTAGAAACCATGTATGACTTTCAATGTTTGTTTTGATTGATTTTACTCTATTCTGTGTGGTTTGATTGTAATATGTCTGAAGGTGTAGGCAAGTATTCTGAAGATAAAAAATATTATGGTAGCCAATGCTGTTTTGCTAATATCTTGATATTCTATATTGCTTACATTGTTCTGCTTTGTTTGTTTTGTTTTGTTAGGTTTTGTTTTGTTTCTACTGTTTTAGTTTGTTGTATTTCGTTTGAATTTACTTATCCCTGATGGTATGGGCAGGTATACTGCAGATAACAAGAGCCATTATGGTAGCCTTATTGATTGCTTTTTTTTTTTTTTAAACCCTGTTTCAAAGTCATGTTCCATGTTCATTGCTTTGTTTTGATTGACTTTACTCTGTTTTGTTTTGTTTGGTTGTATTCTTTTCAAAATAAAAAAATATGATGAGATATTATATTTCCTAATGTACTTGCACTCCTAGGGGACAACTAAAAGCCTCTTGGTCACAATGTACTATTATTTTAGGGTGCTGCTGTGTTTATTCTGTTGTTGATACTAGTGAATGTATACTCAGTTTTTTTAAACAAATATTATGCTTTATGAAAATAATTTGAAAGTTTATCCTTTTCTGTCTCTGTGCCCTAGAACGTATGTTTGGTGGTATTCCTCTGTGAAATTTTCAGGGCCTCAGACTTTTTATAAGGAGTAGTACTTAACAGTGTAAACACCCCTACTGCCCTAGTCAGAAGGTTTTCTGTCTCTCCTGGGATTCATTTAGTAATTGTGCTTTCCTGGAAAATTGTGTTATTCCCTAAATTTTCAAATATCATCACTTGAAAGTTGAGCAAAGTGGTTTCTTAGGGTTAAAATTTCTTTAATTTTGTTAGTGACTTCTCTTACTTCTTTGGTGTGATATTATGTATTGCCTAGGAGGTTTGCTTATGCCCCTACCTAAAGAATCAACTTTTGATTTGTTTATTCTCTTCAATTTTCATTCCATTAAACTGTTTTCTTCTAAGTTTAGTTTTGGTTTCCCTTTTCTAAATCTTTAAGTTGACTGCTTAATGCATTTGCTTTTATTCTTTCACTCAATTTAAATATTTAAGGCTGTAAATTTTCTTTTGAACACTGGGAAATATCTTGGATCTGATATAGTGTGTTTTTATTCTCTGGGAAGTGTGCAACTTTAGTTTCTCTTTGACATATATAATATATATATTTTTTTGCGACAAAATTATGTGTCATTAACTTTGTTTTACAGAGAATACAAGCTAGCATTCTAAAAGCATTTAATAACCCAACTACTAAAACTGCTGATGATGAAACTAGAAAAAAAGTCAAAGGTATGTTGACTTGTTAACTGTTAAAATATTTTGCTGGAAGAAAATATTAAAAGTTTCTTTCCAACAGAGAAGGGACTGAACATGATATAAACTAATTCTCTAAAGTAATGGCCTTAAAAGGAGGATATGTTTATACCAGTGACTATTAAGATGCTCTAGTGGGACATAGAAAATGCATGTGAATTTTTAAAAAGTAAAGCTATTATCAAATATACAGATTGATGCTCCTTAGGAGAAAGGATTCCTAAGACTGACTTGAAAGATTGTTGAAAGTGGCTATTTCCCTTCAAAGTTCACATTTATTATATTGTGCCATTTTGGTGCTTAGAGTAGATTTATGGGTCTTCTGTAGTTTTATCTAGCTGCAGTACTTAAGTGCTCCTAAGGCTCTTACAAAGAAGCCAATTACTGAAGAGAGTACTGCTAAGTCAAAGGCTTTTTGACCACTCTTTGTATTTGCTCTCTTCATCAGTTCATATGAGGCAAAAATAATGATTATTTAAGTAAAGTTGGTCACTTATGTTTGTGAATATGAGTTTATGAATGTGAGTTTCTACCCTATATTAACAATTTACGTAGTCCTAAGTGTACATTCCACCTTGAGGTATTAACTAATGTTTTTATGAAGTCCCTTTTTAAATTTGTTGCTGTACTGGGGATTGAACTCAGGGCCTTTGCACTGAGCCACATTACCATCTCTCTTTATTTTTTGAGACAGGGCCTCACTAAGTCACTAAATTGCCCAAGGTGGGCTCAAACTTGCAATCCTCCTGCCTCAGCCTCCCAGAGTGATTGGATTACAGCCATGTACCACTAGGCTCAGCTTTGTCCCCACTTTTAGAAGACATTTAAAAATATGTTTTACCTATTTCTTTTCTAGTTTCTACTTTTATATTTTTATAATTTTCATGCATGTCTATAATTTATAAACAAAGATAACATACATTGTTATTGTATGCTCCAAAACTATTACAGTTAAACGTTGAAGATTTTGTTTCTCAAATATGTTCCCTAAGTTTTTGTGTTGGGATAGTGCCATCTAGTGCATGTTTGGAATAACAGTCCAGGATTTCTTTCCATTTCTGTAATCTTGTCTATTTTAATCTCTTGTGCAGTTTTTCTTAATGAAACATTTTAATTTACCATAGCATTTCTCGGTAATTATGTAGTTAGCAAATATTTCTTAATCTGTGAAAATATAAATCTGGTCTGTCATTCAGTGTCTCAGATAATGCTTTAAATGATTTAAAATGCTATTTATATGAAACTTGAAGGTAGAGGCCCAAAAGAATAGAACAGAAGTTGAAAAGAGAATGAATATCGGTTAATATACTTTCTCCCTCATGGCTTATTAAGGAGACTTTCAAATTTCTATTAAAGTAGAGATAATAGTAAAATGTAGCCTCTTGCACTCATTGCTTAGTTTAAACCCATTTGTAGCTTACTATGTTTAACCAGTTTTTCCCAACCCCAGATTATTTTAAATCATATTAAAGGCAGTCTCTTAATTTATAAATGCTTATAAGAAAAATAATTTCAACTTCTAGAAGTATTATTAAGCATCTTTGTACATAAGGTTAGATGAGTTATTAATTGCCCATATTAGTTCCTTACACTATGCTGTGTTTACTTGTCTTTTCAACAATTTTTCATAGCCATGGTCCTGGCATCTGCAGACCTGAAAGCATAATCATTTCTCTGTTCACTCTGTTGGTAGACACAGAGTCTGAAGGGTTTCAGGGAAGAGAAGCCACGGTGTGATGTGAATAGTGGTTAATATTCTAGTCCACCTCTGAGGTTTAAGCACAGTTCATTATTTCCTGGAGACTGTGGTAGTTGATAGTTACATCTCCTCTACAAAATTGTGGAGAAGAAAAAGACAGTATAAGCTTACAGGAAATTTGCCCAATTCAGATTACTTTTGAATAGATAATAGCATTTAACACTGTTGCATGGTTGGTTTTTTGGTTAAAAAAAAGTATGATTTTTACAGCATATGGAAAAGAAGGTGTGAAAATGAACTTCATAGATCGGATCTTTATTGGTGAATTAACTAGCACAGTCATGTGTGAAGAATGTGCCAATGTAGGTATTCTGAAATTCACTTTATAGAATAGATTAAAAGCTCACCATTTTATTATGTTTTCTTCTACAAATAATAATAAACAATTGTTTTAAAAATGTATGACATTTCTAAAAGCCTTTTAAAATATACCCTACACTCTTAGAAAGACAACTGTTATATTGCAATGTCCTAAAACATAATTCCAATTGAAATAATATAGTGATGTAACAAGATGATTTTTATGATATCTGATTGAAATTTTATATTTATATGACTTAGTGGAGTTTTGTGTGTGTGTGTGTGTGCACGTGTACTCATTTTTGAATTTGGAAATAATTTCTTTTTTTTTTTTTTTGTATTGAGACACGAAATCATGACCTTGCACTTGCCAAGCTGCTGCTGTGCTGCTGAGCTGTATCCCCAGCACTTTTTTTTTTTTTTTTTGTCTTTTTGAGACAGGGTCTTGCTATGCAATTCAGACTGGCTGTGGGCTCACTTTGTAGCCCAGGGTGGTCTCAAACTTGCAACAATCCTCTGGCCTCAGCCTTTCAAGTGCTGGGATTACAGGCATGCACCACCATGCCCAGCTAATAATTTTCACTTTAAATGCCATCTTTAACAACAATTTGGAGCATGTATAAATTTTTATAAATTTTCATTTGCTTAGTATGGAATATTTTTTTAACCCAGAATTATATAATATTTAAAATTTTTAACATCCAGAGTTTGTAGTGGAAGGGCCAGAGCTCTCTCCAAGACTCAATTTTATAAATTCTCAATTGGCCGATGAGGCCAGTAAGGATACTTCTTCTTGTCTAATTTGTTTTCTGGGAAGATTTCATTCAAGTTCTCAATGATCATCTGATCAAATGGAATTATGTTGTTCATTTTCTCCAGCTGTTTCTCATACTCTGGGCCTTTGAGAGAGACACAAACTCAGCACAGTTTTTCACATCTTCCTTTTCTTCTGCATCCACCAGGGCAGTATATTTATCCTCTGGTACAGGAACTTTCAGGGTGTTAAACCTTTTTTCAAAGTCGTCCACCAAGCCTCCCTTGGCCACATTGGCCTTGTAGTAAGCCCAGTTGATCACAGGTGGTTTCTCAGACAGAGTGGCCAACCTGGAGCTGAGGGTCTCATTCCAGGACTTCAGAGAGTTAGCCACAGCCTTTTATGGGTATGATCTCCCCAAAAGCTACCCAGTTAGTGGCTTTCAGAGTGAGTTTGCGCCCAACCATCTTGGGATCCTTCACCAACCCGGTGAAGCTCAGTCCCCACAGAAAGTAATGGAAGTGGGTCCTGGAATATTTCTTTGATAGGTTTAAACTTTTGTCAGACTTTAATGGTAAAAGGAAGTTTTTTGATTTTTTTTTTTTTTGGTACCAGGGATCAAACTCATGAACTCACACTTGCCAGGCATGTGACAAGGAAGTTTTTATGTTCATCTTTCCTGTCCCAGTTTATGAAGAACTTTTCTTCCCCCTCTAAGATTATAAACTATTTTTCTAGCCTATAACATGTAGAATGTCTATATGGTGGATCACTTAAATTTCTAGAATATTCAACATAGAAGTTGATTTTTCTCTAACAAAAATAGAAAATATTTTTAAAAACAATTATTCTAAGGAGTCTACAAAATACTATCAGTATCTCTGCTTTTTAAATAGTTTTTTTAATATTTTATACTTTGTTAAACTTAAAGTTTTAAGTCACCAGGAAGTTTGATTCCCTTGATAGTTGTAAAACTACATGTCTGTGTTTAGAATTCTAATTGAAGTTTTCAATCTGTTTTCTTTTGAAGATCTCCACAGTGAAAGATCCTTTCATTGATATTTCACTTCCTATAATAGAAGAAAGGGTAAGGAAAAAAGCAATTATGAGGCTTTTGTAAAAATATTCATTCATTCATTCATTTATTTAGACATTTGTTGAATATATTAGCAGATATCTGGAAGTGTATCTTTTTACACATAATTGAGTTGATATTGGGGTTTGTGCAGGTGTACATAAAACATGATACAGTTCTTACTCTCTAGGAATTTAAATTCCTACGCTTTGTATTTTGAGAGTTAATGTTTAAAAAGTTACCTTTTTGTATTTCAAGTGAGTTAGGAACTTTAAAAAGAAGATGACATCCAGAATTTATTTGCTAACAGAGTTTGCTATCCAAAAAGGTTTCAAAACCTGTATTTTTGGGAAAAGTGAATAAGCATAGAAGCTTGCAGGAGGCAGACCATGATCAGTGCAGTGGTGCTGTTATAGAAAGTGCTCATCAGTCCAGGGCTGCCAAGAAGCATCCTTCATCTAAAGATAAGGTAAGTCTATGAGCCTTTTATTTGTTAGACATCTGATGTCTTGGTTATTTGTTTTTTCCTTGTTGAGACAAAATACCTAACACCCAAAATGAAGGAAGGAAAAGTTTATTTATCTTACAGTTTTTGGAGATTTTAGTCTATATTCATCTGGCTCCAACACAGGGTGTCATGGCTGAGGGGCAGCCGTTTATGGCGGCTGCAAGGGAGAAGAGTGAAAGGGCAAAAAGGGGGCTAAGCATGCCTCCTTTTCTCCCTTATATTGTATGCTAGCTCCTCGCCCCTGGGTGGGTGCAGCACTCACACCGCTAATCCCAGCACTAGACAATGAACCAATCACAAACACTAGACTCAGCCACCTCCATGACTGCATGAGGCATGGGGGGCCACCCAGACACAAACTATAACATTTGCTTTCAATACTTTTTGCTAAGAAAAATTTCAAGTATATACAAAAGTAAAAAAGACTGTATAATTAAACCCAGTGCACCCATTTGTCAGCTTCATAATTATCAACTTATGGCTAATCAGACTTTACTGTATCTACCTGTATTCTTCCCTTCACCCACCCCGGACTATTTAAAAAGAAATCCTAAACATACACTTAAAGGTATATTTCTAAAAGATACTCTGTAGGGGTTGAGAGTAGCTTTCTAGTGCTTGCCTAGCACCCTCAAGGTCCTGAGTTTGATATCTAGCACTGCAAAAAGAAAAAAAAATGTACAAGATACTCCTTATAAAAATGTAACCGTGGTAATATCGCCATAAATAAAAGTATCAATAACTTCTTAGTAACACCAAGTGTTTAATCATTATTTACATTTCTATAATTGTTTCATAGTGTTTTTGCTTTTAAAAGTTTGAGTTTGGTATCTTAACAAGATCTTTGAATTTTAATTGATTGTCATGTTTCTTTAATCAGTTTCCCTCTCACTTTTTTTGGCAATTTATTTGATCATTTTTTAAACGTTTTTCTCATACTCAATGATACTTCATTTTCTGTTGCCTTCTCATGGTATTAACAGATTTTTGTGTGTCCTTTATTTCTTCTCTAAGGCAGTTAGGTCTAGAAGCAAAATTAGTTTAAGTTTGATTGTTTATTTCATTTTTTTGTTTGTTTGGTTTCTATTTTTTGAGGCAGTGTCTCATTATGCAGTTCAGACTGACCTTGAATTCACTGTGTAGCTCAGGTTGGCCTCGAACTTGTGGCAATCCTCCTACCTCAGCCTCCCAAGTGCTGGGATTACAGGCATGTGCCACCATGCCTGGCTGTTTAATTTTTGACAAGAAAACTGATTGAATATACTACTATAAGTAGGTGTACAAAATGGTTAATGTTTCTCTTTCCATGTTATTCCTAGTCATTTATGACCATTATCTAGACTCATTATTTTATTAGAGATAGATACACCTGGTTATTGAATTATTCCCCAAAATAGAAATAAATTACCCTGCTGTGGTGGTATACCCCTGTAATCCCACAATATGAGAGGCTGAGGAAGATCATGAGTTGGAGACCAGTCTAGGCTTTATGGCAACTTCAAGGACAGCTGTGTACTACATAGCAAGACTATCTCAAAACATAGACACAAAAAGGAAAGAAATCAATCTTAAGTTTATATTTCCTTAAAGAAAAAACTTACCCAGTTGTGGTAATATGTGTCTGTAACCCCAGATACTTGGCAGGCTGAGGCTGGAGGATCCCAAGTTCAAAGCCAGCAAGGGCAAATTAGTAAGACTATGTCTCAAAACAGCAAACGAAAAAACAGGGCTGGCGATGTAGTTGTATTATGTGCAAGCCCTTGGGTTCATGCTCTGGTAACACACACATACACACACACACGCACACACTTTACATGAAATGATTTTTACTAAATTGACAAATATCAAGTTTAACTTATTCTGTTAGAAAGCTTGCAAGTGGCAACATATTTTTATTAAATAAAAGCTGTTTTATTTCTGCTTCATAAGATATATATAGGGTAGTTAAATATATTTGAACATATGGTTTATTCTAATAATGTAAAATGAAAGTACTTTTACTAGAATCTACTATGAAATTTGAAAAGATTAAGGCATTTCAGTAGGGTTGATGTACTCCTACAAAGCACTGGTTATTGATGTATAAATATAAAATGACTTTTTTTTTTTTGATGCTGGGATCGAACTCATGACCTCATGCTTGCCAGGCAGGTGCTTACGCTGCTAAGCTATATCCCTGGCCCTTTTTTTCTTATTTTTGTTTAGTTTTAGAGTTAATAGACGATTCTGTAGTATTGGTCAAAATAGTTGTTAGTAGCTCTGTTCTCAAAATGTTGCAAGAAATATTATCCATACTGTATTGATCAGGAGCTGAGAATATGCTTCCATGATGTAGACTGTGTATGTAATTCAAAGATGGATACAACATGGGTATAATTTTGGCTTCTGCTGAACAAATTGGACCTATTCTTTATTGAACAAAAATTTCATGTATTAGTAAAATTCAGTTACTTTTTTTAAGCTCACATCAAAGCAGAAAAATTTGCATATATTTCTAAAATTACAAAAGCATAGCTCCATTAACAATTCTAAGATGCATATTCAAGAAGCAAAATGTTAAATGGCATAAATGTATTACAGTCATTAGAAATTGTATGTTTTAAGTCAGGTGTGGGTGTTTCCTGCCTGTAATCCCAGCACTCAGAAAGCTGAGGCAGGAGGATCACAAATTGGAGGCTACCAGAGGGTAATGAGTTCAGAGTTGGTCTTGACTACAGAGAGACCCTGTCTGATCCCTGGTACAAAAAAAAGGGGGGGGGGAAACTTCTATGTTTAGAAGTTATTTTCCAGTAATTCAGTCATAAAATCAGAATGATTCCATAGCTACCAGTTTGAATACTAACTTTATAAAAATCAATAAAGTTATTAAACTTGATAGTACAGCTAATAAGAAGGGTATAAAGTTAATTTTGACACCCTTTCTTAGTAGTAGTCTGGGCTTTAATTTGTTACTTACAGTATGTCTATAACAAAAACAGAAGTGCCTCACATCTTTTAAAATTAATAATAGAGGTACAAGTATTGGTGGTGAATTGTTAGAGTTTTTCATCAGTTCACTGTACTAAGTTATACTGCAGTTATCTTAAAACCTTAAAAAGTTTAAGATGAGGAATGATAAAAAATACAGTGAAGATTAGCTGAGAAAGCCTTACCTTCCTTTTTGAAATTACCACTGTTTCTCTTGAAAAGATGAAATTTCTCTTGTTTATTGACAACAGAGTCAAGTAATAAAAGTAGTTAAAACACAATAAAACTAATAGGTACAAATTCTAGCCTAAATATAGAAAATATTAATACAAAACAGAAGGCAGATAAATAGAGTAAATTCCCATAGCCATGCAAGATACTTCTTACATAGTTCAAAGTCTGAGATAAAATTAGTCCTCACAAATGGCCACCAAAAGGTAAACTGTGTGAATACTCCATTCTGTGGGCTGTTGTTCTTCCATTCTTTCTCCTCTTCATACATTAAAAAAAATGCTCATGGTATAAATGTAGAAACTGGAAGGTTTCAAGATGATATCTCTAAAATCTTTCCTCAGTTCATTAAGTCAGAAATTCAGAGGTCTAATTTTCTGGGCTACATAAATATGTTAGTTTTTTCCTTTCCTCCTTTCTCCCTTTCTTCTCCCTTTCTGTCTGTCTCTCTGTCT
>RJWT010012114.1:0-22737 GCA_004365215.1 Cuniculus paca
GAACTCATAAAGGGAGACAGCGCTGCACACATATAAGCAAGAAAATGTCACACGGCAGGTGTCTGTGTAGGCATGGTTAATCCCATTACCCAGAGATGGAAGGAGGGAGAGGAATGGGAAAAAAAGAAGAATTAAAATATATAATGTACAGGCACAAATTCCCTATGATGAATGTTATTATGTATATCTAAAATGTGCCAATAAAATGAATACAAACATACATACATACATACATACAAACATACAGGGAAGAAGAGGCCACAGGAATTGAAGTTGTTTGCTCCAGGCCACCAGCTGGTGAGTGGCAGAGCGTGGACTTAGCAAAGAGCAGAGGACGGACTCTTATGGTCTCTTCAAGTGGGTGGAGGCAGCTTGCTGCTGGGTATCAGCATCTGAAATCTTCCCTGTCACTCCAGCTCAGAGAAAGCTGGATGATGCCGCATGACAGCCTATAGCCGAGCCTCTTGGTCCCTGGCCTGTTAGTTCTTTGGCAGCTCTGGAGGCCAGGGAGACCATCCTCCTATGCATGAAGGGCATTCCAAGGTCAACAAAGTGCTTCAAGCTCCATAAAGAAAGCAGCTATATAAATGGGGGTTCTTGTTAAGATAATAAAGCTTGAAAGGCCATTTTTGAAAAGAGAGGTCACCTGGAGGGTTACCAAGAAAAGCCACATGCCCCAGATGTGCTAGTTAACCTGTAGTTTTCATAAAATATACACATGCTATTGGAATATATTTTAAATTATTTTACTTTTAGAAGATGATGGCTCTAACATTGTTCAAATAAATTAAGCCAATTCCTATTAGTAGAGGCAAAACTGTCTTGCATTTTACAGGTGATGGCAGGGAAGAATGGAGTCACCAGAAGGCTCATTAAATGTGTCACCACTGCTGGCTAAACCCTTGAAACTCTGGAGCAGGACATGGCTCCAACTGTCTACAGTCGTGCATTAATTGTACCTCCGTGTATTTCCTTGTTTTGAATAAATCCTGGTATTAAATTCACAGCCTTCCTTCATCAGAAAGGGAAAATGATTTGACCCTCGCATTCCTTGGGGCTGAACTCACACTTTGGAAGCACACTTCAAAGCTCTATAAATACCATGAGTAACACTTTGGCCCCTTCTGAGGTGGGAGGGCAATTCTCTTTCTGAAGAACACCCAAGTCTTTAAAAAGAAATAGTCAGGTTTAAATATCTCACTGTTTTTCTTGTTTGAGGCTCCATGCTGAGGATTTTATTTTCCTTTGCAAAACTTATGCTGTCCCAGCTCCTTTCTCAGAGGTCTGCTGGTGTTGGCGTGCAGGGCAGCTCCGCGTTTGCAGAGCGGTTTATTTGTAGTGTGGCTGGGGCGGGCTGAAGATTCCTTTAGGATGCGGGAGGCTCCCTGAGTTTGGAATATCAATGGCACTTCAAAGGGCTAGAGCTGCGAATTAGCAGTCAGCCTTCTTCTCAGGCCCCAGAATAGAATAAAATAACCCCTAGAGATGTGTTTCAAGATAGGGAAGGGGAGACCTGTCTACAATGGCCCAACAGCACAGCAGCAGCCCAGGTCTTCACAGATGTCCTGGCGTCTCTCTGGGTGCAGGAAGCTGTCATGGATTTTTCAGAAGCTCCCAAATCTCTCAAACCGAAATCTTATATGCAGCATTTTCCCAACTGGCCAAGTCTCCCTAGTTCCATTTATGATAAACCCTACCGAGCCTTCGAAAAAGGATAACTCAAAACTGTGTAGCCTAATTCATTTGTTTTTAAGAGATCAACCACCGTATTGATTTCAAGGATTTCCAAAGTATTCATTTTCCCTAAACCCTCACCCCTTTGCCTTTCTCCTTCTCTGTGCATCACTGGCTAAAGACAAGGAAAATTAGGGCTTTTTAAAAAACCCTCTTCAAAGCTTCAATGTGAGTCAGCAACAATCTGGTTACAGTCAGGCAAACAAAACAAAACTCAGCAGATTACAAGCTTTCTCATCATTCTGGTATGTGATCATGCTTAAGTAGTTCTAGAAAGACAACCAGTTCTGCTTGGTTAGACAGGGCTTTGCAGCTCCTAGGAATCACCGCCCTCCTGCCCCCGTGCTTCTTTCACATTCGATTCAAAAGAAAATGAAAAGTACACGCAGAAGGCCTGCGCCTGCTTGAGTATTCGAGTTGATTTGCCTGCTGCTACTCACAGTCATTGTTATTCACCCAACCCTGGGGTTGGTCCAGGGGAGTTTAGCCTCCCAGATCTTCTTTAAGAAAGGACTAAACCTTCAAAAGCAAGAGTGGGAGGCGCCCAGGGCTGGGACTTACCTGCAACTGACTGTTCATCACTTGGCTTCCCTGGTCTCCGAGTGTCTCATTTACAGGTAGCTGCCTGTTGGCTGGAGTTGAGCGCAGCACCCACTACAGAGTGGCTGTGGATGGTGCTTGTTTTAGTCATTCTTCCTGTTGTTGAGACAAAATATCTAACATCTGTAAGTTAAAGGAGGAAAAGCTTTATTTAGCTCACAGTTTGTCGAGGTTTTAGACTATCACTGGCTGACTCCAAGGTAGGGTGATGTGGCAGACAGGCATAGGAGAGGAGAAATAGTCTATGGTGGGCAAAAGGTAGCAAAGCAAGCAAGGGCTGACCACATCTCTTTTTATGTCCTGTATCTTATCTAGGCTATTACGGTGGGTAGCATTCACATGATTAATTTAGTGCCCTGAATTTTAGCATTGTATTATGAATTAATTTTAACATCACACACTCTAGATTTAGCCATCTCTAAACAAGGCCTCCCCCCATGACTGCAGGAGGCTTTGGTGGGATGTCTAAACACAAGCCATAACACTTCATCCCTGTGTCCCAAAAGACACACATCTCTCTCTCTTTTTTTAATTTTTATTTTGAAAAGAATAAAACAAAATGAAATAAAACAATAGAGTCAGTTGAAACAAAACAATGATCATGGTACATGACTTCAAAAAATATATCTCTTTATGTAAAAGGCATTTGGTTTATCAGCCATTCACAGACTACGGGGTGAGAGAACAAGGC
Organism: Cuniculus paca; assembly: GCA_004365215.1. NCBI lineage: Eukaryota > Metazoa > Chordata > Mammalia > Rodentia > Cuniculidae > Cuniculus > Cuniculus paca. The sequence goes on from RJWT010012114.1 coordinate 3,026, forward strand.
TCCACCAGGAAGCAAGCCCTGCCTGGGAACCAGCACCATGTGTGGGCCACTACCAGAGTGGGGACAGCCAGACCCAAGCCTTTCCCTGTGAATCAGTGCCATTTGCAGACTGTGTGGTGAGAGAAGAAGGCCCCACTAGGAAGCAAGACCCCACTGCAAATCAGCACCATGTATGGGCTACTGCTGGAGTGGGGGTATCTAGATCCCCGCACCTTCCCTTCTGGCACATGGGCTGGCAGACAAGAAGTACCAATCCCTCCCCACCACCTGTAAGCAACCAGTTGACCTGGAGAAGCACAGGCTGTGATGATAGCTATGGAGGTGAAATGCAATTGGATGTCTGTGGGGCTTTGGTGTTTCACTGACCTTGCAGGTCTAGGGACAGTGGTCTGATCATCTGTTCAGAGGATAGTGGTATGCAGTGAGGCATCTAGGGGGGATCACCTTCTGAGGGTTGTGGCCATTGTTGACTCCCTATGGTCTTGTTTTGAAGTCCTATATCATTTTCATTGTTTTGTTGCATTGGATTTTGTTCTCTTTTGTTTTGTTTATGTTTAATCCGATGGCATGAGCAGCTATTTCAAAGATAGCAAGATATATTATGGTAACCATTTTGGATTTACTAATGTCTTGTTTGGAAGTCCTTTATTACATTCATTGTTTTGTTTTTATCATTTTTATTCTGTTCTGTTCTGTTTGATTTTCACTGTCTGAATATATCTGCAGCTATTTTGAAGATAGCAAAAGAAATTATGGTAACTATTATTGATTTCATGTTTTAAAGTCCTGTATCACTCACACTGGTTTGTTTTGATTAGCTTTATTCTGTTTTATTTTCCTTGGTTTTATCCTTTTTAAAATAAAATACAAAAAATCTTTATGAGTTGTCAAAGACTTAACAGTTTCAGCATTGCTGAAAAGTTTAAATCTTAAGTCCTTTCTGAGATTTAAGGCAAACTCTTAGCTGTAAGTCACTGTATAAATGAAAAGAAGGTTAAACACTTTTAACATTTAATGGGACAAGATAGACATTTTTGGGGGGGGCTTCTCTGTTCTCTTTTTGTAATTCTTTTTAGACTATTTATATTTTTGGTTTTTTTAAACTTTTGGGGTCTCTTTTATACCTTTGGCATTAGATGCACAGCTTTATACACTGCCCTGTCAGGGACACACTGTTTGGTTCCTGAGGTCTTCTTCTGAAATCTGAGTGGAAGCCTTTTTGACTCCACAACTCTTGTGTTTTACATGCACCTAAAACCAGTACCATGTGGGTGGTGCCAAGGTCTGTAACCCGCTGGAGCAGTAGTCAGGTCTCTCTTTTTTTTTAACTGTAGGAGTTGAGTGCCTATGAATTATATTTTGAGGAACAACTTTTTTAGTCTGTTGCCTTTTTGGAACATGGTGCATGTTAGGGTATTCTGGCACAATAGAGAAGCAGAAGGTACCAAAAGGAGAAATTTATTGAGGGCTGAGGATACGGAGAGGAATGCCCAACTGGTGTGGTTGAACTATTTCCTCTACCGGGTATGGAGTGGGCAGGGGTTATATGACCCTTGACTGGAAGGAAATGGGGCTTGGGGCGAGCATCAGTGTAACAGACTGATGGGAATTCTGGTGCACACAGGAAGGGAAGGAGGAAGTTGTAATCAGGGCTGAAGCGGAGGGAGGGGGTAGTGGTCAGGCTAGACCACTGCCAAAGTGTCCAGTAATTTATATTAGGACAGAAACCTTTCAGGTGTTTTGAGGCTCTCTTCTTAAAGAGAAGAGTGAAGTCTTCGATCTTTGTAACTCTGAGGTTGTAGAGGCTGGAGTCTTGTTGGTTTTTGTGATGTCTTTAGGCTTTTTTTGTTGTCTTTATGACAATATTTGACTTTTTTTCATTAATCTTTACTTAGTGATCAGTTTTTTTCCTCTTTTATAGGCCACAACTTTATTGGATTTTTTTTTTGGCCAAACTAAAAATGTTTTAAATCATTTTTCTGGCCTCTTTGTTCTTGATTTTTAACATAATTCTGGCTAAAAGCCTCCAACAGTAGCGGTACCACCTTTTCAACATTATATTGCTTTGAAAAAATTTTTTGTCCAGGTTAATTAGCTTGCTACCCTTAGTCTCAGGCAAAGCCTCTGAACATGAGCAAAATGTAGACAAATTTTTTTGCCAAGGCATAACATATCATGTGGAGTCTATCAGCCAATACAGTCCTTCTTCCAAGCAGAAACCTCCTGAGTTTGGTCTTTACCAGCAGAATTTTTATCAGCATTTTGGTATTTCAAGCTCTAATTAGACTCTCACATCAAGTACAGCTTCACATGTTCCAAGTCTAGTACTTGAGCCAGCATCTCCTAACCTTTCGTAATGCTTTCCCTTCTCACAAGATAGCTCTAAAGACTCCTAAACTCCATGGTCAGTGCCAGTAACACCAACAACTCTACTCTTGGTACCAAATTCTGTTCAAATTATTTTTCTTATTGCTGAGACAAAATATCTAACATCCACAAGTTAAGGGAGGAGAAGTTTATTTAGCTCAGTTTGTAGAGGTTTCAATCCATAATTAGTTGGCTCCAAGGCAGGGTGGCATGGCAGAGGGGCATCACAAAGGAGAAACAGTTCATGGAGGCAAAAGGCAGCAAAGCAATAAGAGGTGACCACAGCTCTTTCTACCCCTTATATCTTATTCAGGCTACTTTGGGCAGGTAGCACTCACACCCTTAATCCTAATACTCTTGATCCTAGCATTGCACCATGAATCAATTCCAACATTGCACACTCTAGATCCAGCTACCCCAGAAAAGCCCCACGTGTGACTGCATGAGGCTTTGGGGGGACATCCAGACACAAACTGTAACAGCTGTCTTTATGTTTTTATTTTTATTAGTCCATGCTTGCAGAACATGATGATTTCACTCCTCATGGGAAGTTGTGCATGCATGTAACACATATTTTTTCTCATTCCCTTTCCCTCCCTCCCTTTTCCTTCCATCTTTGATTTCCTTCCTATTGGAGAAAGATCTATCTCCCTACTTTATTTATTTATTTATTTATTTATTTATTTATTTATTTATTTTTTGGTACTGGGCATAGAACTCATGACTTTGTACTTGCCAGGCAGGCGCTTGTGCTACTGAGTTATATGCCTGGCCTCTATCTTTTATTTTGATCTTATTTATATTTTGAGTCTCTTGTATAAGAGAAATCACTTGATATTTAAGCTTGTGTGTCTAATTTATTTCACTTAACATTATTGTCTCAAGGTGCATCCATTTTCTCACAAATGACTCAAGTTTATCTTTCTTTATGACAGAGTAGTACTCCAGTGTGTGTAAACATCACATTTTCTTTATGCATTCATCTATTGATGGACATACAGGTTGCTTCCAGGAATTAGCTATTATGAATTGTGCTGCTATTAGCATGGGTAAGCATGGATCACTGTAATATGATGTCTTTAACTCTTTTTGGGAAGATACCTAGAAGGGGAATAGCTGGGTCAAATGGAACTTTTATTTTTAGCTTTTTAATAGAATCACACTGATTTTTCTTAGCAGTTATAGTACTTTATATTCCCACAACAATGTAGAAGGGTTTCTTTATCCCCTGCAGCCTCACTAGCATTTGTTATTATTTGATTTCTTGATGACAGCCATTCTTTCAGGATAGAATAATATCTTCCCAAATTTCTTCATGTGTTTGTTGGCCATTCATACTTTTTCTTCTTTGAAGTATCTATTCATTTCACTTGCCCATTTTTTGATTTGGTCTTTTATTTTGAGGGAATGTATTTTTTTTTAGTTTTTTAAAATATATTCTAGATTTTAGTCCTCTGCTTTTAAAAAAAATTTTATTTTAAAGAGAATAAAGCCATATAAAATAAAACAGAATAAAACCAATCAAAACAGTGAAAGTGATATAGGACTTCAGAACAGGATAATAGTAAATCAACAATGGCTACCATAATGCCTCTTGTTATCTTCAAAATTGCTGCCCCTACCATCAGACATAACAAAATCAAACAAACAGAACAGAAAAAGACCGGTCCAAACAGACATTGAATAAAACAAAACAATAAAATGGAACAAAACATAACAATGAGAACAATATTGGCCCTCGAAAACAAGATAGCAAGAAATCTTCCATATTTGCTACACTGCATATTGTTATCCTCTCAGTAGATGCTCACACTACTGGATTTAGGCTGGCAAAATCAATCAAACAATACAACCATCAAGTTGTCCTTGTACTTCAGTTGCTAACAGCACAGCCTGTGTTCTTCCAAATTAGCCAGCAGCCTACAGGGGAAGCGGGGAGCGGGGTAGCGGGGAGGTTGTTCTTGTCTCCCAGCCCACACACTGGCTGGCTCCTGGGACGGGTGAATTGGCTTCTTGTTTCTCCTCTCGGGACCTGCATGGCTTCTACTGGCTCATGTGAAGGGTGAATTGGCCTAGTCCTCTGAGAAGTAGCTGGCAATTTATCATCCCTGTTCTGTAGGTTGTCTCTTCACTTTGTTAATTGTTTTCCTTGCTATGCAGAAGTTCTTAAATTTGTTATGATCCCATTTGTCGATTCTTGGTACTATTTCCTATGCAATTGGGTTTCAGTTCAGAAGGCTTTGCTCATGCCTATGTCTCCAAGAGTTGTACCTATTTTATTTCCCAGAAGATTAAGTGTTTTGTTTTAACATTTGATCTTTGATCCATTTTGATTTTAGTTTAGTACATGGTGGGAGAGATATGAGTCTAGACTCAGTTTTCTGCATGTGAGTAGCCAGCATCCCCATCACCATTTTTTAAACAGGCTTTCTTCCCTTCAGTGTATTTCATTCTTTAAATGGTGCTGCTTCCTGTTCACTCATTTGTGCTATTTGTCCAGTTCCTGGGCATTTTGATCTATATCCTGTGGCCTAGAATCTCACTTCTAGGCCTTTATCTTATTGGTTTTCTCTGGAATACTTTCTTTTTTTACTTGGCTGGCTCTGAATAAGATGTTTCAAGTCAACAACAGTCCAGCAAAGTGTTAGTCTTTGTCATCTTCGGCATTCTTTGGCATCTCCTACATTCCCATCATAGGTCCTATTGTGCTGCCTAATTATTTATGGGATCTCTTGCTGAGCTGAAGGCTCACAGGACAGGAATTGTATCCGTTTTGCTTATTATTTTATCCTGGGTGCTTAGCACAGCATCTGAATCTGGTAGATACACAACAAACTTTTTTGCATTAATTAATTAACCAGTCAATCCAGGTGCACTTTGAATTTTGGAGCATCATTAAGAAATCTCTTTCAATATTTATATATCTTATTTAACTGTATTAAAATGTTCAAAAAATACAATGAATAGTCCTATAGCCTTTACTTAGATTCAACAATCATGCATTTTTTTTTGCCAAGTGTGTGTAGAAATGGATGATTTTTGCTATTAGAAAGTCTACTGTCCATGATACTTTATGCTTAAAACTTCAAAAAATGAGTAAAAATGCTAATCTTTAATGAGAGACAATATCATTATAACACTTAAGAAAACTAATAATTCCACGGTGTCATCTAATATCAGTTCACATTTAAATTCCACCAAATTTCATTACAATTACGTTTTTTAAAAATCAAGATGAAATTCACTAGTTCATGTAAGAGGAAATTAGCCATTTTAAAGTGTATAATTGGGGTATGTAGAACATAGGAAAAGTTGTACAATCATTATTTCTGTTGAGTTCCTACTCACTTTCATCACCCCGAAAATCACTTTTGTCACCCCCAAAAGGAGATCACCAACTCAGCAGCCACTCATTCTCCTTACTTTCCAGTCCCTGGCACTTATTTTCTGTCTTTATAGATTTTAGATATTTTAGGTAAAACGAAATCCTAAAACATGTAATCTTTTGTGTCCCCTCAAGTTGCCTGATACCTATTTTTTATGAAGAAATTTGAAAAAGAAAAGAAATAAAAACTTTTGCGGTGTCATCACCTCAATGATTATTTTGAAGGGACAATATTACATTTTGAACCAGAGTCTTCCCCAGCCTGATCCTGATCTCTCCCACCTGGCCACGACAAAGGGAAACATCTGTGGAAACTGAGGCACAGGTTCTGCACACTGGGAAGAGCAACTGAGGCATTTGCCCCCAATCTCTTGTGGCCTTTAGGGATATCAGGAACAGCCACAGGTGGACCTCAGCTTGTAATTGGTCTCCATAGTTACTCTGAAGGTTCTGTCTGTAATCACAGGCACGGTGTGGTCAGGAGGTCCTGATCAGTGTGAGCGGTGGTCATTTATTTGCTTACAAAGAATTGTGTCTCTCCTGGACCAGTTCCACATGACCAGTTTGAATGGGTTACCTTTTTTGCTTCAGTTTCCAAAGGTATATTCTGTAATGTTCTTCGCTCTGTAGAAGAAATCGCATTTGCAAGATCTAGTAGTAACTCCTGCTTGTCTTTTTAATCCACCGTCCTAATCCACCTGCTTGTGCTTCTCCAGGGTGACCTTCTGTGCATAGTCGCAACTTCAAGGGCTGCTTGACTGACCTACAGCTCAGGACTCATCTGTACTGTTGTCCAGTGCGCAGAGCAGTTTGAAAGAATAGCAGAATCTACAGGTTTGGAAGACTTCCTGGCTCAGTGTTTAAAATTCTCCTGAGCCACCTGTGCCGCCTGGTCTTAAATCGGTAATATGCATTTTGTATACAGTAGGAAGGACAAATATCTGGCATCACGCACATATCCTTGTTCCTCTGCCCATGCCAGTTGTCCTTATTTGGTTGCAGAAATTTTTCTCATTGAGCTGAAATACTAGCCCACTGTAGTTTTCAACAAAGACCTTGAGGGAACCAACAGATATTTAGCTGGACTTGGCATTCAAAGGGAAACTCTTTCTTTCTAATGCTGTAGAATGACCTCCCGACTCTCCATTCATCTAAATGAACAGAAACACTGGTAACTCTGAGGGTTGGAACTTATGGGGACTCCCCACAGCAGGCCACAGTGTTGGTGTTTATTGGTTAAACTGCCATCCCCAGCAAGTCTTTAAAATGCTAATCCTACAGCTCGCTGGGTAATGGCTCCAAATTTATAGCAAAAAATAATTATGTGAGGAGGCAGTGAGGTGCTTAATTAATATTCAGAAGTAGGCTTGTGCAAATTTACACACCAAGATGCTTGCCCTCCCTGGAGACCTGACATGGGATGCGCTGGGTCCTATCTTTTCGGAGATGAAATTTATGACGCATCTTATTTTTGAGGTCTTGTTAAATGACAGGGTGATGTTACACACCCCAGTGACAGAAGATGTCAGGGCAGGGACAGGGAAGTTGCATGGAGCCTCCTGGCCAGTACCGGCTCAGGCTGTGTCTCTGCCATTGGTCCTTGTGCCCCAGACAGTAGAGTTTGTTGCAGCCTGTTTCCTGCTAACTGCTGCATTCATGGGAGTCGGAGCAGGAGTCTGTGGCCTGTGTGACATAAAAATCAGGTTTTTAGTCTTCCCAAGAGTCTTTCCATGTTGTTAAATTGCCTTTGGTTTTAATTTCTATTTGTTGAGTATTTCGTGAGGAAGAAATACGAATTTTAATCTGATTGAACCACTGAGTAACAATGGGTTTTCCAAAGAAAAAAAATTCCCCTAATTTTGACCTATTTGCTTTTTCATCTGCCTCATAACTTGTGTTGTTTTGTTGTTTGGCCACGTTTACTTATCATTGGAGGCCACCTTGTATCTCTTTGGGAACAAGCTGGGGGTAAATCATCCATGGCAGTAGTAGAAATAATAACGATAAGCTGTAAGGCACGGAATGGTTGAAGGCTGGCTCTGGCTAGTGCTTCCCGTGCTGGGTGTTCAGCGTCTGTGTTTATCTGCCCACGGCTCCGTGAGGAGCGCATCTTTATTTCCAGTTTATGAAGGGGAGGAAACTGAGCCTCAGAGATGCTTACCTGCCTCCTAAGCACCGGCTAATGGGCTGGAACCCGGCCCCTCTGACCGAAGCCCGGCTGCTCAGCTGCGTGAGGCTGCTCGGCCCCCGCGCGGGATCTCCATTGCTTTCACCAGCAGGACGGCTCCGAATGCGCTCTTTCAAACCTCGTTCTACTCTGTCGCTTCTGGGTATTAGGACGTTCAAATAAGTTCAGAAAAGTAATTCATCTGACTCTGCTATTTGAAAAACGTCAAGCAGAAAACCCGAGTTTATTTCATGTACAAATCAGCACCAAGCCCTGGTGCGCCTCGCGGGCATCTCCAAACCTCACGCGGACCAGACTGGACCTGACTGGACCTGCTCGCGTGCCTCCGCTCCAGCTCTGTGGGTCTCCTCCGTCCTAGGGACTCTGCGGGGCCCACGCGGAAGCCCAGAGGCACCTCCCTTCTCTGGGGGACAGCTTCGGAGCCCAGTAGCGGGAGGAAGGCACGCGTCTTCTTGCCCTGAAACCCTAAACCCAAGTTTGGGAAAGAGGCTTCGTGCACAAAGTGCCCTCCTTCCTTGTGGGATGCAAGACCTGCATTTCCAGAAGAGCTGGGGGAGGCAACAGTCCCTTCCAGGCCTCGCCGTCGTTCCTTCCTTCCCACAGCCCCGGGGGCAAAGGGAGACCGAGGGCTCAGTGACCTGGCCCCACCGAGGACACCTTCGGTGACCACGCTGACTTCCCCTCGCTCTTCATATTTTAGACCATTTCCAACCGAGACCGGTTGCACCTCAATGACCACCTTGACCTCTGTGCATTTTTCTGCTAGAAGAAGATCCTGTATGAAAAGAAAAGGTTTTAGATGACCTGCGGACATAGGCTAGAAAGATCATCTTACGAATCATGTGAACATGGTTAAGAGAAAATCATTGATAGTGTACAAAAGTCAGCATATAATATAAAGTAGTTCCTAGGGAAAACTTCGAAGTGTTGTTTTACAACCACATTTGTCATAGAGTGTAGTGTGTCTTGCTTTTCTAACGTTTATATTTAATGTTACCTGTAGCTGGGGGAGTAGAAAGCCAACACAAGGAAGAGTTAGATAAAAATTTATGGAAAGGCTGAGGCAAGAAGATCACAAGTTTGAGCCTATCCTGGACAATTCAGTGAGACACTGTCTTGGAAAAAAAAAAAAAACTAGGAATGTAGCTCAGTGCAGAAACCATAGGTTCATCACACACACACACACACACACACACACACACACACACACACACACACACACTCTGTTATGGCATGTATCTAGACGTTCCTTCAAAACTTTTAGAACTTTTGGGAGTGACTGAATCATGGACATGTGACACTGGATGACCCCACTGACTTATTTAGCACAGTTCTGGATGTGGGTGATGGATTTAGTGTCAGAAAAAGCCCCACCCTGGTTGTGGGTAGCACCAGTACCTGGATGGAATAGAAAGGGCAAGTAGAAGGAAGGCAATTTATCTTCTCTTCCTCTGAATCTTTTAATTTTAGTTTCCAAAGCAATAAAGGGAGAATACTATCTGAACTCTGCAGAAAACTTATCCAAGTTTTGTAGCATTCTAGAAGACTCCATTTCTGTGGAACAGCAGTGCCAAGAAGATCTTAGAGATCGTCTCTGTATTTGATGCTCATCTTGGTCTTCTAGTCTATCCAAATGAGCTATTATTACAAACGCAGTCATCACCGTGTGTGGGGCATTCTTTCATGGTACAAACAGAGATAAAGAGATACTTTCCCTTGAACAAAAGCTGCTACTTAAATGCACTTCAGCTAAAGTTTGTGTTTTTAAATAGAGATGGCTTCTTTCTTTTTCTCTTCTGTCATTAGAGCTAAATCCTAGCTATATTTATTTAGCAGCTGATATGATTCTTTATGTTGTTCTTGGGTACTGCTCAGGAAAATGCAGAATGGCTGGAAAGAGTTATGAAATCTTCTAGAAGATCTGGAGAAAAGGAGAGTGGGGTGTGTTTATGCCATTCAGCGATACCAAGATTTCTTTGGAGGTTCAGCTCATGGAATTACTAGTTTCCCATAAGGCACCACTGGAATATGATAATTTTGCAGAATAATCACTGAAATCTTCAAGTGCAATGGGCCACATACATAATTAGCATATATATGTTCTTTCAAAGGCAAGAAAAACCTAAGCAGTGATTAATTATTGAGTAGTACTGCTTTTCTAAGAAATAAAGCAGAACTAATTGCCTTGTTGAAACTTGTTTATGTTAAAGCTTTTTGCAGCCAAAATTAAGGGTATTAGGGCATTGTTCTTGGAGTGATGAGTTCTGATTGTTAGGCATGGCTATGCTACTAATAACTAAGTTTGAATAATTGCTTAGCTGTTTCATTATAAAGCAATCCGTCATGCTTTATTCATTAGAAGAGCCCTAAGATATAGTTGTAAAAGCAAACAAAGCAAAAATAAGCCAAAACAAAACTTGAACCAAAATCCTAATTCCTTGAACACATATAATGCATTGAAAAGCAGATCAATTGGCTTTGGACAATTGAAAAAGTATAAAATTCAAATGGGTGATAAAGCCGAAGACAATAAAGTCAAGTTCCAATAATGAAATAAAAGCAAATCAGCAAGATGTCATTTTCTTACCTATCAATTAGGAAAAGAGTTTTAAAATTAATGATGTCTATTATTGATGAGAGTATGGAAGAAGTTGATACTGAGATAACATTTGGGGAGGCTTGACTTGTTAATACAAAAGCATTTTCCATCTAAACCAGTAATTTAACTTTTATGATTTAGATGCAGACTGTCCCCCAGTTGCCTCATGTGCTCATAGGCTGGCTTTTTGGAAGAGGATTGGACCAGGGGGAGAACAGCTAGCTTTCGAGGAGTCAGGGCTTGGTTCCAGGAGTTGGGTCGCTGGGGGTGGCCGGAAGGGAATCTCTCCCTCCCCAATTCCTCCCCACACTCTGCTTCCAGCTGCAGTGCTGCTCCCTCCACTATGCCCTCTGCAGTGCTGTTTCTGCCTTGTTGCTGGCTGACCCCAGACTGTAACTGTGAGCCAGGTAAACCTCTCCTCCTTAAATTGTGGGTGTCAGGTATTTGTCCCAGCAAGGAGGAAAGTGATGAAGACACTAGCCTTTAATAATACATTCCAAAGAAACAGAACTGTTATGGTTGATACATTGTGTCAACTTGAGCAGTGTAGAAGTTTAACTGAGAGACTCAGCAGGGAGCCAGGGTTCTTACTTTGTAAATATCCTCATCTTATGGAAAGGAGGTCAAGGATATTTTGTGAGTGCCACACCCACCCTGGAGGTGGGGGGTGGCCTGTGTAAGGGAGGAGAAGAGACTTGTTCTCTTTTTTTGCTCTGGCTGCTGCCTTGAGGTGTTGCCCCTGTGCCATGCCACCCTGCCTTGGAGCCAGCTGATTATGGACTGAAATCTCCAGAAACTGTGTAAGCTAAATAAACCTTTCCTTGCTTCACTTTGGGTGTCAGGTGCTTTGTCCCAGCAACGAGAGAAAAGTAACCAAGACAAGAACTGTGCGTAGTGAGTTATATCTCTTAACCACAGTATTTCTAATAATAAAATATTTAAAATTGCCTATATGTCCTATTGCAGGGGTCCATTTCAATAATTTCTTGTGTATTTGTATTTTGAAATACTGTGTCATTTTTAAGACTGTTATGGCAAAATAATGTTCAAAACCATGGAAAAGTTTAGAGACTATTATTACATGAAAACAAAAGCAGGTTACAAAACAATAACCACAACTATAAAACAATACATGATTTTGAAATAAAATGCATAAAAACATTGAAATGTTAATTTTGGGGATGCGTGAATGGTGCATAATTTTTGCTTCAGTTATAGATTCATGCATTTCTCATTTGTTCTGCAAAAATGACATTACTTACTATTTGAAAATAATTAAATAGACAAATAAACAAAAGGTGTGGAAAATGGCCAAGAGATCTGTGTGCCTAGTAGCAAGTCATTTAAACTTTTGGGAACTGAGCTGTGAGACAACTGATAGACTTCAGATCAGTTCTGTGAGTCCGCAGCATCAGGCTTCTCCACAGCGGTGACATCTTCACTTGTGCTCTTTGTCACTTTGGCTAACAGGTTTTGAGGGAGAAGGTAAAAGGCATTATTCACATTTAAGCATTTGGCGCATTTCCAAAACACTGAGTCAATTTAATGTAATTACTTTTTCATAATTATAATTTCAGAAGTGCTTCAATTTCAGTTTCAACTAATCTTTAGTCAGCTCCTTATATTTCCTGCCTGTGCACTTGGAGGCTTAAAGGATAGTAAACAAGCATTCAGGCACATAGGATGCCCACTTTTTAAAGCCTACTTGTGGAGAATTTTTATTTGTCCCTTGATTTTTTTATACTGGGATTCGAGATCAGGACCTCACCCTTGCCAGGCAGGTACTATGCCATCGAGCCACATCCCTGGGAATTTTTATTTGTATTTAGTCGCAGTCAATCCTCTTCTGGTAATGCAAGTGATAGCCATGAATGTCTGTGCTGCGAGTTGCTTTGCTTAAAGTGGGGCCCACTGGCAAACTGGGGTGCTCTCTTTCCCTGCATGACTCCTGGTCACAAGTTACAGTGACTTCTGGGCAAGGTCCAGTGACTGAATTGCAAGATGGTGCCTGGAATGTGCAGCAAGGGTTGCAACTGCACTGTGTTTCTAGGAGCTGGTGCTGTGACGTGGCTCTGTCTTCACCTGTTGTGGGTGACTTTGAGGAACTGATTGCTAGGATCCTCCCCCAGAGGTCCCGGTGTATTTTTAGTTATCTTTCCAGATTGCCGACTCCCCTGGAACCCCTGTCTGGTCTCGTTTTAGGGATGGCTGTTGTTCTGATGGATGATGGAATGTATAAAATCTCTATCTCTGTCCCAGTTTTGAACTACCCAATGAATTGTTTAAAATAGTATTAAAATAGCGATAGGATAATGAGAAGCATTGCAGTTAAGATTTTATTCTTTCTCCTGTGTTTCCTGGGTTAACTTTATATGTGCATATGATTTTCATGAAATTGCAGTTAACCATTTTAGTTTCCATCCTCTGTGTCCCTGGACATTTACTTTTTCTAGTTCGTGTTCTCAGGTAGTGTCCTCTGGCATATAACCCAGGAGTGTATTTGGATGATTCCTCTGAATAGCAACTCCTACACACCTCCCACGAGCCTGCTTCTTCCCAGGTTCGGGCCCAAGGCTGCAAGGATAACAGCAGTGTGTTGTCTGACCCAGCCCATGGTCTGTAATCAGCCTCACACCCTCAGCTGTCCCTGACTGCTTTAACAGGGCAGGGTAGGGAATGGAAGGGGCCAAACAGAGATTTGTGTAGATGTACAGTATTTGTGCAACCTGGAACCTCCCAGATGACACCTCTGATCACACGTGGGCAGCAGGACTTTCATGGGAGCTGATAGAAAAAGTCCAAGTAAGATCAAAGGCAGTGATTCATCACTCAGTTAATTACACCTCTTATCTGTTTCTAAAATGAACCATGCTAAATATCTTCCAGTACTATTGTATCTCATAGTTAGATCCATTTCTTTTTCATAAAACAATTAAAAATTTCTATTTTAAACTTAATTTGTTATATTCACAGATTGTTTAAAAACTCAGGGTAAAGGCTGGTGGTGCAAGCTTATAATCTAAGCACTGGGGAGGCTGAGGCAGGAGGATTGCTGTGAGTCTGAGGCCAGTGTGGCTACATAGCAAGACCCTGTCTCAAATAAAAAAAAAAGTCCTCAGGGTAATAACTTGCTGTTTTGTTTTGTTTTGTTTTGAATGCAGCTGGTATGGTAGAAATATTTTCCTAAATACTAGAGATGAAAGAAATCCAAGATGGATATTAGAAAAGATCAAAGGTGATCCCTAGGAAGCACCCAGGTTCCACTACCTTTGAAATGTTTCCAACTTTTTGTTTATTCATGTACTTATTACTTATGCTTCATCTGTTTTGAAAAAATTCAAATGAGATGACAAGAATCAAGATGTCCATTAAAACAAGAACAGTGGACACACACTGTACTTGAAGAACTACTTTGGCTTGTAATATGCCCATTTCAAATTTATTTTTGGCAGTGAAAAATGGGAACGATGCTGAGGCTCTGAGAGCAAGGGATAAGTTAATTCAAGTGCTTGTTGTTTGGCATTATTGCCACCTCAGGCTGGCTGGCTCTCTCCCCTGGAGCCTTGCTGTGCATGGTGCGATCTTAGCGGCTGCTGTGACCCACTCTGACCAGACACCAGCAGCACCGCCCTCAGTTATGCTAACAAAAACTTCTCCGGATGTGGTCAGACTTCCGCCGGGGACAAAATCACCCTTGTTGAGAAACATGAGGTTTAATAAATGTGTTCTGTTAGCGTTCCAGAGCTACCATAACAAATGATCACACCTCAGAATAAAGAACTGCACCTTTCCAAGGTCTGGAGTCAGAAGTCCAAGCTCCTAGCAGCACCCCCAGCCCCTTCTGCAGATGCCCAGGGACACTGTTGCATCCTCTTCCCTGGATCCCAGGGGCTGCTGGGAACTCAGAGTTACTTGGCTTGTAGTTGCCTCCTTTCCACTGAGTGTCTTCCTTATTTAGCATTCTGTCCTAGGTGTTTGTGTGTAAATGTCCCTGATTTTTAATGAAGACACCAGTCACTGGACCAGAGACTATCCTAGACAGTTATCATGATTCTATCAGAAAAGATCTTATTTCCAAACAAGGTCGCATTCACAGGTTAGGACTTGAACATATCTTCTTTGAGGCACACACTTCAGTCTATAGCAAGAATATACTTTAAAGGCCTTTAAGTGGTTTTGACTCTGCAGAGGCATCATTTGATTATTGACAATAGTTTTCATTTAGAAGTAGAGGCATCACATGTAGATAGTGAGTTTCTCAATTGTTCTTGGGGGGGGGGTGTACTATGAAGTCACCATGAACATGAATGCAAATGCTCTAGATAAGACATAGCATGTCCCATCTCTTGAAGCTGTGTGTGTTTTAATAGATATAGAGTTTGCAGAATAACAGAAATGCTATTTGTTTTAATAAAAATTGCATTTGGTTGGTTCTTCAAAACTTTTATAGTTCTTGAGAGATGCATGTGTGTAGTTTGTTTCTTTGGTTGGTTTCAGGTTGGTATAACATGACCAAAAACCAGGAGGAACCTGTAGTTGACTTCTTGCTGATAAAGATGTGAAATAGTTGGCCTGGTGTCAGCATAGTGCTACTTAACATGCTTACTCCTAACTTTGGGTCATGCATGATTAATTCCTGTGATCAAATGCCGGTTCATATCCACTGAGTGAGGATGGCGTTTTCTCTTGAGTGTGTGCACATGTGTGTGTGTGTGTGTAATGAGTTTCTTCTCTCAAACATCGTTCTAGGGGAAGATCTGGAATATCTTAGAGAGGGAAGAAATAACTTCCCTTCCTTTGAAGCCAAATGGGAAGGCAGGGCTAGTACTTTGAGGCTACAGTTACCTATGAATGGCTCTTGGCAGCCCTGTCCATGTGGAGAATTCTGGAATAACTCACTTGGTAGTTAGTAAATCATTAACCATAGCTTTGCACTAAAATCCTGTGCAATATGCAGCTTGATTTTAGCAGGACTTCAGGGATAAAAGGCGGAGGCATGTATTTGCATTGGGTCACAGGAATAAGGGAGCTTGTCTTCTCTACCCAGCCTTGCCTGGTTGGTGATGGCTATGTTTCCTCAAGGAGAAAAGGACGCTGGGTGTGTTGGACTGAAGGTCCCTGCCAGAACAGGGAGCAATGATAGTGCCAGTTAATAGTGCAGGCATAGGCTTTGGATACAAATGTTACAAGAACAGTTTTTTGGAATGGGTGTACAGCCTTGCTTTGGAAACTCTCAGTTAGCATTGGGTAAGGAAATCTGAATATCCTGAATATCAGACTGGGGAGATCATTGCTATTTTGGCATCAAAGGAAGGGTGATTTCTGGAAGTTGGAGAACTTGGAAACCTAGGAAAAATAATTTTTTAACATGGTTTAAATTATATAACTGAAAATACTTAATAAAACAAAGATATGCTCTTCTGAATATAATGTGAAGGCAAGAAAGTTTTCAAATTGTATATACAACGTGACTCTAATTTTTTTTACTAAAGTATTATGAGCAAACTATACCAAATGTCAAGCTCTTAATCATGATTATTTTGAAGTGGAGGAATTGTAGGTGAATTTCCCCCTCTTTTATGCCTGTAATTTCTGACATTTTCAGTGAACACACAGGAATTTAAGAGTCAGGAAAAAACAACAACAACAAAAAACTATGAATGGTAGAAATAAAAGTTCTGCTGACCAAAACAGAGGAGAAAACACAGTGAGCAGTAGCATTTTTGTTAGTACTTAAAGAAAGACTGTGTTCCTGGTGGTTACAAGTAAAAACAATCCTGACAGGGCAGGCACCGCCTTGAGGACCCTCCCTGGTGCCTTGGGGCTGGGAGGTGACTGTGTGTGTCACACGCTAACTCTGAGGCGGGCACTCCAGAGCTTTCTTTGCACTTGGCTTCCGCCTCCTTCTTCCCTTACGTGAGTTTTTTGCAGGCCCAGAGCCACTCAGAAGGGGTAACGGCAGGCCTTACGATCAGTGAAGTCCCAGATGTCAAATTCGTCCTTTGTGCTGATACAATTGACTTGTCACCTCGTTTTTACAGCTAATTAGCTCTTTAGTAAGTGCCAAAGGTCATCTGATACCTGATTCTGGTAAATTGACTGTAAATATTTCTGCGCATCTGTATTTGCTGTACAAAACCCTGCTTAGTGACCAGATTTTAAATTCTGTTTTTGTAAGTGACCCTGCTTATTTTTGTGGCAAGATAAAGTTTCCAGACAATGAATTGCACCTTCTGCTTCAGGTACCCGGATGCTGCTCGATTAGCTCTTCAGTTGATCTCTCCACCCACAGGCGCAGAGTTGCTTACAGTGTTTCCCAGAGTTCCTTGCTTCTTCCTCTAAACTAAAAAGTCACTGAAAGAACTCTTATTCCGATTTTGTCCATCACTATTACATGTTCTAGGACATGTGATTGCTTTAGAACAGCAATGCCAGTAATGCCAAGAGCAGCTAGTAATTATTGGCGAGTTGCTACATACCAGGCACTATGCTAAAACGATCATGTGTGTTTAAGATCATGTCTATTAATTCTAACTGTCCAACACAGAGATAGTTTTATTCTTAAATAATGGTTGAAGAAATCAAGGTTTGGAGAGGTTAACTTTGTGCCCCGTCATACATAGAAGATAGAGCTCAGCTCAAGTCTGCCTGGCTTCTAAGTCAGACATCTTAGTCTCTTAGGTACACAGCTTTGTGACTCTACTTATTAATATACTTGACTTCCTAAAATATTAATTATGAAAAAAATCCATGGGGTACAGTGTGTGTCATTTGTTATAGGACATTTAGAGATGAGGCATATCAAAAAAATGTGGGGAAGCAGCAAGCAGAGCTGCTCGGGGAGGGATGATTAGTGGTGTTCTAGAGGGAGCTGGGTGACCTAGCCAGAGACTGGCAGTCGAGCTGGATGGAGAGAGACCAGGCTGTAAGCAGAGTTTCTTTTCTCTGGTTCCACTTGGAGGCCCAGGGACTGTGTTCCAAAATAAGGTAAAAGCAGCAGCATCAGATGGGTGTGGATGCAAGGCACAAGCATTTTACATCCTTGGGAGTGACAGGAGGGTGGAACCTGGTTGTGTTCTGTGAGTACTGGTGAACATAACCCTGCGTGACCATGACTCACTTGTTCTAAACCCAAGACATATTTACTGAGAAGTCAGCAGCCTTCTCCATTGCCCTCCCCACTCATGTCCCATCTCTTCCTGAGGGAGAGTGTAATGAGGAAGCTTTCTTGGAAGGCATATTAAAAGGATTAGGTCATCGATCACTAATGAGATGTTCAGGATCCAGTAACATAGCATCTTGTACCCTAGGCTTGTTCAGTTTGTGTTGAGATGATAACAGAAATCAAATATAGAAATTGCAACTTCCTTTATGACAGACTGACCAGATGCTAACAGCACTGAGAATAATAATAAAGACATGCAACAAGCAAGATTTTACTTTTTCTTTAGAGTAGAGCCTGATATACCTGCCTGCAATGTAGACTCAGATTGTAGATTTAAAACTATGAGAGACTAGGTATGCAAATGGTGGACTCAGCATAATCAATCAGCCAGCCCGAGTATATTGAATAGCTCTGTGTAACACAGCCAGCTCTGTGTGCCATGCCAAATGATGACACAGTCTTTGACCTTCTCTAGAGAGGCAAAGAGGTGGAGAGGAGACAGATGAAGACCAGTTGAGAAGAGAAACTCCATAGACAAGGGAACTTTAGAGGTCAGCTTGAATTAAGACAAAAGAGATTTTGGTTGGGAATCAAGATTTTATGCTCTATTCCTGATTTTGCCACAGTGGTAGAACTTGAGCAAGAAAAATTCTCCCTCGGGCCTTTCTGTTTTTCATCTGTAAAATGAAGGTGTCAGAGATGGTGATCTCTAAGGTCTTTCCAGAACTAATGTTTTAATGTCATGGGACTTGTGGGTCTAAATCACTGGAGGAGACAGATCACACATAGGGTTAAAAATAAGCAGCATGGACAGCATGTGTGTGTGTGTGTGTGTGTGCACGCGTGTGTGTAAAAGAGGGAGAAAGAGAAAGAAAAGTAGGAGTGAGATTTGGGAGCAAGGAAAGGGGAGGAAGAAGGACTGGTTTAGAATCTCAGATGTGGTAGGAATGGGGGAGGGCACAGAAGCAAAAGCAGTCCCTCTAAACCTCAGTGCCTTGATGTGAAGCAACAACACAATTCATCAAGCCCAAAACCAAGATGTCATTTTTGATTCCTCTTTCCCTTACTAATTACATCTAAGTCCATCAAGCATATACGCTCACAGTGAGTAACCAGCTCGGTTGGGAGGCAGCGGCCAGCCCTGCTCCATGTGCACTCCAGCTGCCATCAGGGGACACTTCCTGCCCCAGGTACCCTGCACAGGCTGGGAAAAACAGCAGCTGGCCCTGAACCAGCACACCTAGTGGCCACCATTGGATACTCTTAGCCAGCACTGGCCAGGAGAACCCAGGAAAATCAAACAGTCAAGCTCTGGAGAAATTGTAGCCAACATGGGAAGTGCCTGGGCACCCACTACCTGATTGTTACAAAGAACCCAGGAAAATGTCAAGAAGAAGAAGAAGCAAAAGGTAGTCGCTGGCCTCCAACCCAAGCAGAGTAAGTCCAGGAGGGATAAACACAGAAGAGATCAGAAGTCGCACACCTGAAATGTCTGAAGTGATGGCAACTGAAGTAAAGAGACAACCTCATGAGCTATAGAAGAAATTAGAACAGAAATACTATCTCAGGTAAAAGAAGAAATGAAAAACATAATAGAAGAATTGCTAAGCATCTCTAAAGAAGATATGGATAAAAAAATAAAGGAGCATAGGAAAATGAGGGAAACCATGAATGAACAATATAAGAGAGATTTAGAATGCATGAAACAGATTCAAAGAGATATCCAGGAAATTAAAAACTCAATTGAAAGCTGGCAAAACTGCTTGAAAGAAACTGAAGACGGACTTTCAGACCTTGAAGACAGTGTGCAATTTGCAATCATGAAAAGAAAGGTCTCTTAAAAATAAAGAGGAACCAGGAAATAACAATTCAATGACTGCAAGACAATGCAAGGAAAAATAATATAAGAATAATAGGTGTCAGTGAAAAAGCAGGGGTCAACACAAATGACATTAAAATTCTATTTACAGAAGTAATAGCAGGAAATTTCCCAAACATGGGAAAAGAA